>OY856412.1:631303914-631561414 GCA_963693085.1 Alisma plantago-aquatica | reverse complement strand
GGTCCCAAGACCGCATGGAGTCACACGGTCCCGAGACCGCATGAAGTTATACGGTCCCGAGACCGTATGAAGTCACACAGTCCCAAGACCGCATGGAGTCTCATGGTCCCAAGACCGCATGGAGTCACACGGCCCCAAGACTGCATGGAGTTACATGATCCCGAGACCACATAAAACCAAATGGTCCCAAGACCATGCCAAGGCAAACAGTTTCGAAACCGTGAGTGAGTCCAAACGGTTTCGAAACTGCGAGAGAGTCCAAACGGTTTCGAAACCGCGAGAATCCAAACGGTCTCAGAACCCAAATGGTTTTCACGATCGTTTGAGCTCAAAACCGCCCAAACCGTTTGGACTTCACTCAAAGCCTATAAATAAGACCAAAATGGTCCTCACAAGGTATCAAGTTTTCATACATCCAAAGGCTGCCTCTGCTGCTCCAGAGCTATTCCATCCTTCATCCACCACCCCGAGGTTGCCGGTATAAGATCCACACTCCATCCACAAGCTGCTTTCTCTCTCATCGCTAAAATGTGGGAAGAGGAGGATTCATCATCGAGCAACCTACGAAGGGTGAAGATCGTCACTCTCCCTCTCTCTAAAGGGGTTGACCTTTATCCCTCCTTCGTAGAGATGATGTTCTCTCTTTCTCTTCTCACCTCCTTCTTTGTCCTTGCCATGAGCGAGTAGTATTATACACTAGGGTGCGGGGAGTAGCCCTGCTACCTATGTTTTCATTTCATGCAATGTAATCCATAGTTTGCAATAGAGATATACTTTCTTCTTAGTTCAACATCAATCGTTTAATGAATGGTTGTTTCTTGATCACCAACTTGTGTTACCTTTTATCTTCTAGTACAGATTGTCTACGTTTGTACTATTAGATTCGAATCTCAATTGAATGTTGGTTCTTGATGCATGTATCCACCATGCATTCGTTTCAGTATCTAGGAGTGTTTTTCAAGAATAATAAACTCATTTCCATCATTGTACTTTCATACTATAAAATGGAATCAGTTGACGTATGAAAGTACAACCTTGATAAGTTGAGGAATACACTTTGCGAAGGGAATGATGTAAAGTACGTGACCATTCGTCCAGGGATGGTTGGCATTGCAACATTCTCACGCTTCTCGTAGTAAGCCCTCTGAAAGGAAACTAAATCTACAAAGATACTAGCTGTTTAGACTCTTGTTGCTGGTTATGTTTTTATGTTGCGTGTTTTGATCAATGGATAGTGGTGGTGAAAGACGATCACATCCTAGTGGCTTCTTAACATTGTTTACAACCTTAAATTTACATTCTTACTTTTGTTTTACTTGCACTTAGTTTAAAACAACAAAATCAAATCTTTGATCTAGATACCAATTGTTAAGGAGTTAAGTGAAATTCTAACATTTTTCTATCTTGTTAATCTTGACAAGACCGTTGTCTCGTGGATTCGACCCTTAACTATACTACGATAAGACTTCCACGTATCCTAGCATACATGGGTGGAGTTCTCAATCTAGTATAAGCAAGGCTAAACCTAAAGACTCACCATCTTTAGGATTTTTAGTGGTGCATGAATTCCACGTGAGTGGAAGCTCCATCACATCAACACAAAATTACATTTGGCTCTATGCATATCATACATAATAAGGGATTGTCCAACTTCATGGTTAGAAATTGATGTTTCAATTCCTATGTTTCTATTGGGATTTACGATCTTGAGAAATGACACCACTTCTTTTGGTAGAATTTTCTTTTCATTGGCAGTAGATTTTATTGGGAAGTAGCTATATCAAATCTCTATGGCTTCACGTAAAATATTCTTGTGGTTGATATTACATGTTCCCATTGTACTCAACATGTGTTTAACTTATTTTTTGATGAGAAACCATTTTCTACTACATGGTACCATGGAAAATATGAATGCCGCCAATATGAATAAAATAGTATTAGTTGATGGTTATGTAATTTGTAATGAGATAACACTACCTTTAATACTTTATAGGTAATTTTGGTAATGAGAACTTATTACTAGTTATATATAAAAGTATAAATATCAATACTGGATATGGGACATTCTTAGAATCTTCAATTATGCATGACTAGTCGAAAACCAAAGAAACTTTAGGAAATTGCATTTAACTATGATGCATAAATTAAATCTCTAAAAATATCTATTTATGTACATGTATCAAGAGGACTTTAGTTATGTAGTATGTAAGGTTTTAAGTCGAGACCACTATGAATCAAATAAATACATATAGATAATTAGGTAGTTATTCACACAACTTTTCTTGAAAATAGAGATTTCCTATAAATTTACATCTCATTTAGGGTTAATTGACTAAATAATTAGACAAGGTTACAATAATCCTTCTATCGATTCATACTCTCAAGTCTCACAGGACATGTGATACATATGAAATAGACTAATTTGTAAAGAAAAAGATTTCCTAAGGAAATGATAGTGTATCAAAACACAAGTTGCATGATCTAATTGAAAAGTCATAAATATAAATAAATATCAATGTAACCCAAAGTGATAAATTCTCCATAACTCATGTGATGTGATCTGATGCATGATTCAAAGGTTTTATATAATAGAATATGAGTACACATCAAGGAGAAAGGGTGCAAAGTTAATAATTTTATAAAAAAATTACACAATGTTGTAATTCAGTAAATGTATAAGTTGGATTGTAGTGGAGTCGGGATCCACATTATCTCATATTTGACCACAAACTACTGTTAGATTTCAATTTGTGATATAAAAGAATTTTTAGATTTCTAAACTATGAACTAAGATAAGGAAACTTAGGAAATAAGCTATTTGACCACAAACTACTATTAGACTTCAATTTGTGATATAAAAGTGTTTTTAGATTTTTAAACTATGAATTAAGATAAGGAAATGTAGGAAATAAGCTAAGTATAAATGAGATACTAATAAAAAAGATTTTTTTGACCATGGTCATCACTCACTTGAGTAAAATAATTCATTCATTTGAAACTACTATAAACATAGATATCATGTTGACTGAATTATTTTCAAGATTATCATACTGAACCTTCTCCAAAATTGTGATCTCGCATAATGATTTCTTGTACAATGCCTCTCTTGGGGATAACTATAAATGCATGTGAGTTATAGAATTAAAATAAAAGAACTCAAGACGGACCTCCTTTCTAGTTTCTAAAAGAACCTCCTCTCAACTGATGTTTGGTAGTAGACTACCACCATCATAATTAATATAAATATATGGTTGATCTGGAAAGATAATGCATAGGAGAAACAATTTGACTTATACATGACATGGTAACTATGGTTAACACATAGTAGGATTGATGAACATAGCCTCAGTCTAGAGATGATAACCAATCATTGATATCTAAGAAAGTTTTGTAGTGCTCAGTGTGGATGATGAGTTCCATCATTGGTACAATATTTGAAGATAATTGAGCCAAATAAGTTGAAGTTGTAAGGGAATTCAAGTCTTTCTAATGAGGTTGATGAAGGACTCCTTTGGGTTTCTGTGACACTATAACTTGTCTACAACAGTTTGTTACAGTTGTTGGTCTCCACTAAGGTAAATTATGAGGGAAACTTCATAGGTGTTTGTGAAAATGGAATAATCTCGTGGGTGAATGATGTACAATTAGAAAAGGGGAAAGTAGAAACAACATCAGAGTCATATATTTCCATAAGGCCAAGAATTTTGATGATGAGGTTCCACCTATAGGATCAGGTATGGACATAAGAGTCTTCTCCTCACCATTCATGTGGAATCCAGTCATGGTGGGTCAGCTCCAATATGGATGGTAACCGGTCGATGAGTGTTTCTCCCTTCCTCAGTCACATGTAAAATTTTTCTAATCCAAGATCAATTAAATGATATTTGTAAAACCCAACATGTCCTCTAACATTTGTATCTTCCTTTTCGGTGGACAATCTAATAGTGGGTAGAAAGCTTTACAAAACTTCTAATGTGTACCTAACACAATGTCCAAATTTATTGGTGAACTGTAGTCCTTTCTGATATTAATGTCACATGTAGAACATGCAATCACACTACCCCAAGATTCTCTTGATTTATTCATACAACTAAGGCTCCACACACAAAGCTATCTTCATTAAACCTCGTCATACTCCAGAATCCCAACTTCAAACACTAGACTCCAATAACATATCAAAACTTGGACATATTCTCTTTTTGACTCTCTTTCTAAGCTTTTCCTTTCATTTCTATCCTCTTTGGCTTTGATGTTCAATTTGAGGAAATAATACTGGTTTGTATTGATTATTATTGCCAACATATAGGTTTATGCACAAATGCCTCAATAATATTTTTAATAAGGGTCTAATATGAAAATTTACTAGTTATGTGGCATATTAATAAAAGGAATTTGTTCTAGATCATTCCTTAGCCTTATGGATCAAGGAAGAGAAAAAGAAATGAATAATAATGCTTTAAACATGTTATGCAATTATTTAATATGAGAAATAGTGGTAATTTTGGATAACAGACTAAAATTCATAAAAGGAAAACTAATTGGTTAAAAATAACTTGACATTAGTTTTCCTTGGGTTTGAGTTTTCTTGAATGACAAGTTTCACAATTTGGAAAAATTAATAATTATGTTTGCATTAATTGGAATAGTAAAATATGAGTTTTTCTCCAAATTATTTAATGAATTATTTAATGACTTGAAAGGTGGAAACAAACCTCAAATTCGTATCTACATGTCAAAATTAGTCTATGTGTGGATTTTTATCTAATTTGAACAATCTTAAATATTTTATTTTATCCAGGATAGAGAAAATAATTTAAAGATAAAAAATATTAAATAATATATTGAAAAAATAATTAAGCTCAAAATCATGTTCCTCACATTTAATATTGCTTCTAGTCCAAGTTTCATATTTTTAGTAAGTTTCTAGATGCCTCTAATTCATTAAAAGGATAAAGTAAATGATAAGATTTAAATGCATTATATAAAATAAGAACAGTCTTCAAAAAATGCCAAATTCTTATTTGAAATGGTAAAATAGGCCTTGGTTTCAATTCTCACTCAATTTGGAAAATATTTGATGAGAAGGTGAATTTAGGAGAGAGAAAGTGGGTAGAACTTAATTAAAATAACAAACAACTTCAAAAAATGAAATAATAGCAAATTCGTTCCATCACACTTAATAAGACTTATGGGTGAAGTTTCATTAGTTTTGGATATTCCTAGAGTCATTAATGCATGAGGAAAGGGAAAATAAGTTTTGCTTGATTAATAAATCAATAGTTCTCAAAAGAAAAATCTAATTGCATATTCAAATTCCTCATGTCCAATATAGGGTAGGTGTCAATTTTCATTTAATTTGGGATTTGTTTGCACACTCAAATGAAGAGAGAGAGAAAAAAATTATTGCATTCACACTTTGTTCGAATTGGATTTGGAATAACATTTATGTGTCACACGCCTCTATGATTTTGTGTCACTTTCAGACTGTTGGATCTCAAATCTGATGGCTCCGAAGTGGTCTCCCACCTCAGTTTGGTGGAGAGTCGTGTGTGAACATGACGTCGAGTTGGTGTCCAAGTAAAATCCCATTGAAACCGGGAAGAGATTCTGCATGCTTTATCTCCTACTTCCATCCTGTTCTAGAGGATTCAAGAAACACCCAATTCTCACCCAAAAGCTTCTTGAAGCTACCCACCTATAAGGCCTAATACCTAACTATATAAACATGTGTTTACACCCTTACTTTGGCCACCCCTTTCTAAGCCTTCCTCCTCTCTCAATTTCTTCTCACACACCTGCTCAAGCACGCCGGATCTGATTTTCCTCCACAGTTTATAGCCCTTCTCGTGGGAGCATGATAGTTCCAGCATACTAATTGACACTTCCAGTGAGTTCGGTCTACCTTTCTCTTCGTTTTGGCATTCTTCGTTTGACGAATCGTGGTGTCGTCAAGATTTTCCCAATCTCAAAAATACAAGCATCTCGCTGCTTGTCTACCATGGCACGACTGTGTGGGAGAGATGACATCTCCGCGTGAAATCTCATCTCTACCCCTCTCGTTCTCCCTTTCCTTTGTTTTATCACACGAGGCTATAATGGTTTTTCTACCTTATTTCTTATCGCTTTGAATGAGTCAAATGAACCCTTGACTAGGTGACATGACTGCCAGTGATTGGGCCATGTCAGTGGGCCCGGGTCTCCTTTCTCTCCCTCTCACATGATTTCTCAGATTATTTGAACTTTTAGAATTTTCTGATTGGCTGATTTTGTATAAATCATATCTTTTGCTCTGGTTATCCAAAAAATAAAGTAAAATATGTTTCAGAATTGAAAAATATGATTTTTAAAATTAAAATACTTTTCAGGTTTTATTTTGAGTTTTGTCAAAAGGAGTTTTCTAAAAATGAATTTAATAGATAAAAATCACCAAAAATACACTTTAATCATCATAACTCCAAATAGACAAAATTATATGTTTTCTCAATCAGGAGAACCTAATAAGATCAATGGTGATGTTTTCAGAGTCTAAATCAGAGTTTTGTGTGAAAAGTCCAAAACTAGGGTTTTCTTTACATTAATGTACATGATAAACCCTAATACATGATTATACGTTGAAAATAGGAAAAGTGGACTTGGGCTCAATTAAAGTGGTGAAAATGAATAATTGAATTCAATATGAGAGGTATGCGCTTTCCTTACACCTAATTCGGGAATAATTGTATAGCCCTAACCTAGTTTCCCTAATCGGGCTTTTATAAAACCTTAATTCCTCTTTTGTTATTTCTTTTTCTATATTTACCTCAAAATCAGTTTTATTATTTATTTCTTGGGTCTTTTACCCCACTTCCATGCCTATATTTTCTTGATGCTTATACTTGCCATAGTTCTTATCATGTTGATTTTGTTAGACTATTTAATTAGTGTTGTGGTACTTTTGTACAACCACCCTTAGATAGGGTGTGTAAAAATTCACCCAGGGGAATGTGTTACTCTCCCCAATATAGAATATTTGTAGGTGACCAGAATGTGTTACTTTCCCTCACCTATTGGTTGAGGTTAGGTAGGTGCCTCAATCCTACATAGTTTAGTCAGTCAATATTCATCATGTATGCAACCTTTTTACTATATTTGTAATGGAAAGCATCTATTTATTTATGCCTCATACTTTTGACCATCTTCATCTTATGATGAAACCTTACCCTTTCTTTCCATGATGTTTCTTATCTTTTGTCCTTGTTCATTATCTCTGACACATACCTTGCTTCTTTCATTTACTGGGTGCTTTCCCAACCACCCATGATTTGATCAAGGAGTTGAGCAAGACCTAGGATCAGAGTTGTACAACAAAAGCATGGAGGACCATCCTATTACGCATGGACATATCTCATGAAGTTGTTTTTTGGAGTCGAAGATGGTGTAGTTTAGATTTCCCACTATGTAGATCCTTTTGTTGTTGCAAACCCTATACAGGAGCATGATTATGTACGCTTTTATAAAATTGATTATAGACATGAAATTATATTCTATTGTAATGCTCGTTGTTCTTTTGTGTACCATAAAAATGAAGATTTGAAATTTTACACTTGTTTCAACATACCTTTTGAGTATGTTGGGAATGGAGGTTTGATTCTTCAAATTTTTAGTAAAGGGGTGATTTCACTCTTTTACAACATGGTATCACAGCCCACGGTAGTCAGAATCTGACCATTTCAATTTTGTCTCTCTAATTAGAACCCTTATCTTACATAGTTCCCCTTTTAGAGACATGTTTGCCCGAGAGTTGATCTATACATGATGAAAGGTTGATTTAGGATCCTATGAGTTTCAAGCTAGAATCATGTTGATTAAACCCCCAAAAATATTTACAATTAAAAGATGTAAGTAATCATAATAGCTTGAGGTTGTTTAGATTTGCCTTTAGGCAGCTACTAGGATATGAAGTTGAAAGAAGTGATGTTTAGAAATGATAAGAGTTCGGGGATTGGAAAAAAATTTCTCCACAACACTAGCTCTGTTTACAAGGACTCCCAGATCCATATGATATCTACCTGGCCTGAGTTGATACAGATTGTCCGAAATAGTATGCTTTTAGGCAATAGTAACCTTAGCCATCTTTGTTGGATATCTTTGGAAACCTTATGTGGTGACCTAGTCCTTCAGGTTTTGTGACTTGCTTTGAGGATGTATACCTGATGTAGTTCCTTATGTCCCTTAGGACTATATGTTGGGTCAGCCTAACCCTATAACCTATACTTTGAAGTTTGATGTTTAGTAAGATATCAGAGTGCGCAGTGGAAGCATGATAAATTTTATGCATGTTTTAGTCAGACTCACTCTTTTACCTCTAGTTTAGTTTGTCTTGGTAGGTCAATAATTTTTAAGGGGTGGAGATCAGTTGGTTGTTGATGTTATGTAGTTAGATTTTGAGGACAAAATTATTATTAAGGGGATGGATCCCTATGACATTTTGAAATCAAGCTGCTTTGACCTTAGAAAACACCAACTCCATCACTAGGAGGTTAGTATGCTTGGATCCTTAGTTTTGACCAAACAAGTTAGAGTTATAACCTAACATGCTTGTTTATATACTAATGAACATATAATGGTCATCTAATGAATAGTTCATATGTTTGAACCCTAATGAATATTTAATGCACATAATATGGGTAACTCACGTATTAATACTAATAGTTGATGCATGGTGTTGACCATGTCATCAACCAGTGAACCCTAATGATAAGATGAGTAACATAATTGTAACCTAATCTTAGACTTAATGCATGATAAGAAGGTTAACTAAAGTATACTGATCATATCAAAATGAATTCTAAGTTGTAATCATCTGACCATATTATATACATCCTTAATGCCTTTATTGATGCATTAATGACATTAGTTGTCATAATCAGATAATATACTTTGATACACATTAATGATGTATAATCATCTAATCATACATTAATGAAGTTATCAATATATAATGAAATCACCTTGTTATCTATACACACCTAATTAATCACCTAATCATGACTTGGGTTGTGAATCAAATCATTAATATCTAATATGGTCTATCTTGTTCACTAAAATACAAATAATGACTTCAGTATGGATAAGAAGTAATTGGATTCACACAAATGTGTATAATCAATAATAAGAAGTGAATAGATATGAGAAAATGATTTATGATGATATTAATATGGATAGTAAAGGTAATGTGACAGTGTTTAATATAGATAAAAATAAACGTGACATTAATTTTATAATTGTAGAGTTAATAACAAATTGGATAAAATGTCTTACTTCATGCAAAATATTCTAACATAATTCAATATGGTGATAATAAGGTCATAATGGATACTAAATCCAAATTATTAAGAATACTGATCAATCACATTGAGATAATTGAATAACCTTCAATTTTGCTAAAATTCATAATGAAATAAATAATAAATATATATAGGGTTTCTTACATAATAATGAAATATAATTCTTTTGGCAATAAAAAAAATATAATGAGACATCATTAAAAGAATAATAATGGTGATGTGATATCTTAATAAATATAATATTATTAAATCAAAAATATTAATTTTGTTATATCTAATAGAATAAATCTTAATAGTGGAACCCTAGGTGATCCTTGTGAACCTTACCTATGAGGAGTTTCTAATGAAAGTTTTTGTTGAAGTTTCATGGTTGGAGGAACAACCTAAAGTTAGTGTTGAGATGTTGCACACTCACCCTTCCCTCTTTGCTTGTGATTTCAGTGAAGAAATCCTCTTTAAGGGGTAGAGTGTTGTAACATACCGAAACTTGCACATATTCTCTTTTTTGACCCTTTACCTAATATTTTCCTTTCATTTCTATCCTCTTTGGCTTTGATGTTCAATTTGTGGAAATAATAGTGGTTTGGTGAACATGTGTTCATTATTATTGCCAACATATGGGTTAATGTACAAATACCTTAGTAAATATTTTTATGGAGCAAGGAATAGAAAAAGAAATGAATAACAATGCTTTAAACATGTTATGCAATTATTTAATATGATAAATAGTGGTAATTTTGAATAATGGACTAAAATTCATAAAAGGAAGACTAATTGGTTAAAAATAACTTGAGATTTGTTTTCCTTTAGTTTGAGTTTACTTGAATGACAAGTTTCACAATTTTTTAAATTAATAATTATATTTGCATTAATTAGAATTAAAAAATATGAGTTTTTCTCCAAATTATTAAATAAATTATTAAACGACTTGAAAAGTTGAAACAAAACTCAAATTCATAATCTACATGTAAAAATCAGTCTATGTGTGTATTTTCATCTAATTTGAACAATCTTAAATATTTTATTTTATCTAGGAGAGAGAAAATTATTTTAAAGACCAAAAATATTAAATAATATGTTGAAAAAATTAATTAATGTCAAAATCATGTTCCTCACATTTAGTATTGCTTATAGGCCAAGTTTTATATTTTTAGAAAGTTTCTAGATGACTCTAATTCATTAAAAGGATAAATAGATGATAAGATTTAAATGCATTAAATAAAAAAATTAATGTCTTCAAAAAAATCAAATAATTCAAAATTCCTATTCTACAAGCTAAAATAGGCCTTTGGTTAAATTTTCATTGAATTTGTAAAATATTTGATGAGAAGGTGAATTTAGGAGAGAGAAAGTGTGTAGAACCTTCAAATCATTAATTAAAATAACAAACAACTTCAACAAATGGAAATAATAGAATATTCATATCTAGAACACTTAATATGACTTATGGGTGAAGTTTCATTATTTTTGGAGAATCCTAGAGTCATTAATATATGAGGAAAGAGAAAATAAGTTTTGCTTAATTAATAAATCAAAAGTTCTTAAAAGGCAAATACAATTACATATTCGAGTTTCTCATGTCCAAAATAGGCTAGGTGTCAATTTTAATTTGATTTTGGATTCGTTTGCACCCTCAAATGAAGAGAGAAAAAAAGAAAAATTATTGCATTCACACTTTGTTCGAATTGGATTTGGAATGTTATTTATGTGTCACATGCCTCTATTATTTTGCATCACTTAATGACTGTTGTATCTTGAATCTGATGGGTCCAAAGTTGTCTCCCTACTCGGTTTGGGGAAGCGTCACGTGTGAAAAGGACGTCGAGTTGGTGTCTGAGTAAAATGCAAATTTCTTGGTCGTTTCTTGATCGTTTTTCGTGATTCTTTGTGCATTGAAATCGTGAACACATTCTGCATGCTTTGATTTCCTACTTAGATCATGTTCTAGAGGATTCAAGAAATGCCCAATTCTCACTCAAAAGCTTCTTGAAGCTACCCACCTAGAAGCCCTTATACCTAACTATATAAACATGTGTTTACATGCTTAGTTACACCGCCCCTTGCTAAGCCTTCCTCCTCTCTCAATTTCTTCACACACCACATGATCAAGAATGCTCGATCCAGTTTTCCTCCATAGTTTGCAGCCCTTCTCATGGGAGCATGACAGTGTCGACATACTAATTGACACTTCCGGTGAGTTCGGTCTACCTTTCTCTTCACTTCGGCATTCTCCGTTCAACGAATCATGGTGTCGTCAAGATTTGCCCAATCTTGGCCATAGAAGTTGCTCGCTACTTGCTAGACATGACACAACTGTGTGGGAGAGATGACACCTCTGTGTGAAATCTCATCTCTACCCCTCTCGTTCTCCCTTTCCTTTGTTTTATCACACGAGGGTATAATGGTCTTTCTACCTTATTTCTTATCGCTTTGAACGAGTCAAAAAAACCCTTGACCAGGTGACATGACCGCATGTGATTGGGCCATGTCAGCGGGCACGGGTCTCCTTTCTCTCCCTCTCACGTGATTTCTCAGATTATTTGGACTTTTAGAATTTCCTGATGTTGACCTAGAGGTTATACATTACCTATATTTTGATAATGACTTAACCATTCCATTCATATGTATCTAATATGTGTGTTTAAGATTGTTTGCAGGCATTAGGTACATGAAAAGGATCATATATACAAAGCCCTAGAATGGGCCAAGTGCAAGCCAAAATGGCTACAAGTGTGCATTTTAGGATTTCTATGTAAACTACCTTAGAACATCAATGTAATCACTTGTAATGATGAATTGTCTTGTAACTTAGAAGAGAAAAATGTTTGGGATAAAATTCACCAAGTGCTAATCACTTTTATTGCAAATTAGAAAATCAATTACATGGACTTGGTCGGTCGAGTTTCCCTAGCCTGAAACTCGACCGATCATCCTTGGTTGATTTTCTGAAGATTGCATCGGTCGAGTTGTGCACTCACAGAACTCGACCGATCGGGTAGCAGGCCATTTCCAGTTGAAATGGTCGGTCGAGTTTCCTCAGGACAAACTCGACCAATCATTTGAATATCGGTTTGCCTCTTACTTGATCGATCGAGTTACCCCCCATTGAAACTCGACCGATTGCACTGTACGGAGTTTGCAGAAAAAGTAATATGACCGTTGGTGAATTGTTTTGGGCAAAAATAGAGCCGTTTTCTTGAACAAAAAATGACTACTTTTTCATCCAAGTGTCCCACAACTTAAAGGGCAACCCTCAACTATAAATAGAACCCCTTGGAGTTCATTCCAAGCTGCTCTTCCATTACAAACTTGGTTCTAGCTTAGTTGAGAGTGTTCCAAGCCCTTGAGCCCCTTTCTCTCTCTACCTTCAAGACAAATTCGTGAGTTAAGAGTGAGTTAGGTCCCTGTGTATGAGAGCTATCCTTTGTATTATGTAAATCTCTCCTTTCTCTCTTCGTACCTCCAAATCCCATTGAAGATTGATTGAAGCTACTTCTCCAAGTGAAAGAGGAGTTGCTGCTGTTCTTCTCTGAGTAAAGGGGAAGATGTGTTGCTGATCTTCAAGAGTGAAGATAGCTCGTTGCTCCAGATCCCTTGGTGAAAGGAAAACGTGGAGAAGCTCTCCATGTGAAGGAGAGGTGCAAGGCAAAGCTCAAGTGAGATAGGTAAATCCTGCAAGGATGAAGACAAAGGTAAGACTGGGTAAGTCCTTTGAAGAAGGCTGAAGAATCTTGCTTTGTGGGTATGTCCTTGGATAGGTAGAAGATCTTAGCTTGAGAAATTAAGCCCTTGGTTGTGTGGTTTATGTATCTTGTAATCTTATAGTGATATATAAGAGAACCAAGTTGCAAATCCTAGAGTCTAACCAACTCTAGGTAGTGGACTGACATCGTTCCTAAGTTTAGGATGTGGAACCACTCTAAACCACATGTCCAAGTGCATGCTATTCATTATCTCTTATCCTTGCTTTGTATACTAGAACAGGACATCAATTTGTTGATTGCTTTAGTTTTTGCACTACGATTAAATTTGTGGTCTAATTGATTTTGTGAAGTGTGTGTAGCTCTATTCACCCCCCTCTAGAGCCCATTGATCCAACAAGTGGTATCAGAGCAGGTCTTCTCAAAGCTACTTCAACAAGTGGGAGAAGATGGGCGATTCGGCTCTTGGGTCACTCAACCTTGAAGGAAGCTTCTCAATGAGACCCCCGGTCTTCGACGGCACAAACTTCCTATATTGGAAGAGGAGAATGCAATTCTACCTACAAGGGGTGAGCTACAAAATGTGGAAGATTGTCCACCTCAAGTATGAAGATCCAAAAGGGGACATCACCACATGGACGGAAGCTGAGATGAAGTGTGCTCAACTCAACGCCAAAGCCGTGAGCATCATCTACGCCGCCCTTACTCCATCCGAGTTGAACCGGATCTCTTCTTGGGACACGACACATGAGATATGGCACAAGTTGTGTGTCACCTTTGAATGGACCGAGTAAGTCAAGGAGGCCAAAGTCTACATGCTTGGTGGTCTTCTTGAGAACTTCAAGATGGGGAAAAATGAAAGAGTGGCAAATATGTACACAAGGCTAAACGTCATCTTGAACAACCTTGCAGCCCTTGGGAGTGTCATGGATAGAGGTACAATCAATGCCAAAATCTTGAGATCTCTTCCAATGAGATGGGAGCCAAAGGTCACTTCTATTGAAGAAGTCTACAAGCTAAGCGAGTTGTCAACCAAGGAGCTGGTTGGTAACCTCCAAGCCCATGAACCTACGCTTGACAAGCAAGAGGAAGAGGAGAAAAGAGAAGAGAAGGAATCAAAGAAGATAAAGGACACAACCTTCAAAGCTCAAATTGAAGAAATGGTCCGGCAACAACAACTTGCCATGAAGTCTCCCTGCCCTTCCTCAAGTGAAGATGAAGGTGTCAATGATCATGAAGCCAACTACTCAAAAGGGAAACACTTCAAGAGCAAGCCCTCCTCCTCAACTCCTAGGTGCTACGAGTGTGGTAAAAAAGGCCACTACAAGAGTGACTGCCCAAAGGCCAAGAAGAGCCATCATAAGAGCATCCACAAGAAGGATGACAAGTATAAAAGAGAAGCAAAGTACAAGAGGAAAGACAAGAAGGAGAGAAGATCCAATGATGCAGCTCATACGGCATGGGAGGAGTCTTCTTCAAGCTCCTCAAGCTCCGAAGATGGAGAATGCCATCTTGCCCTCATGGCCTCAACTAGTGAAGATGTAATTGAGGTAAGTGAGGTAAGCAAGGTAAGTGATGTTAATTTGCTTGAGCTATCTAAGGAAACTCTCATTGATATGTTAATGAATGTCAATCATCTTTTGCTAAATGTAAATCTAAAAGAAACAGATTAGGAAAGATAGTTGATGATCTTTATGCCAAGATTGATATTCTTGATAAAAATGAAAAATTGCATCTTGATAGCATAGAATCCTTGCAAGGGCAATATCTTGACCTTGAACTTCAATACAATGGAGTAGAGGTTGAGAATGGTACATATATTAAAAATATTGAAAATCTTAAGATAGAAAACCAAAAGTGCCTAGATGAGCTTGATACTTTTAAAACTGAAAATGTAGAACTCAAGCTTATTTATGATGCTAGGAGAGAAGAAATCTATGCTTATCAAAGAGAGATAGTTGTTCTTAAATCTGAAAATACAAAATTGCTTGCTCAAATTAATGATTTATCTTCTAGACCTGTTTTTCCTAGAAATGAAGTTGCTAGCTTAACTCTAGAAAAATATTCTCTTCTTACTAAAGCCCTCTGTCTTGAGGCCGACCTTTTGCATACTAGAGAAGATCTTGCTAGTATTTCTACTACTGTTGTAAATCTTAGTGATGATAATGCTAAGTTAAGATCTACTTTGCAAAGATTTCTTTCGGGAAAGAAATCCCTCAATGATGTTCTAGAGCACTCTACCAAACATGTTGGTACTAGTGGTTTAGGATATGATGGGACTGCTCCCAAAGGTAACAAACGTAAGAAGAAGAAGGGTAAGAAAAAGAGTGTGGAACCTCCAATTTTCCATGGAGAGTCTTCCGACTCTAAGAACCCTATGGTTTGTATTCATTGCAAATGTGATGACCATTACTCTACCTATTGTCCTTACAAGCCCAAGGGGACCAACCCAAAGATGAAATGGGTCCCCAAGCTAACTCTAGATCCCAAAGTTTGAGTTGGGTTCCGACATCCTCTTTTCTTGCAGGTTAAAAAGAAATGAATTGTTGATAGTGGCTGCTCTAAGCATATGACTGGAGAAATCATCCATTTCAACAAATTTATGAAAAAGAAAGGAGGATCGGTAACCTTCGGGGACAACAAGAAGGGTAAGGTTATAGGTGAGGGTGATGTAGGCAATGAATTATGTATTAAAAATGTATTGCTTGTTGATGGCCTACATCACAATTTAATTAGTGTTAGCCAATTATGTGACAATGGTTATCTCGTGCTATTTACTTCTTTAGAATGCTTACTTCTAGATTCCCTCTCCTACAATGTTATATATAAGGGAACTAGAAATGGTAATCTTTATGTTATTGTTCTCGATGCTCTTAAGCCCATACTAAATAGATGCTTAGTTGTGGATAAAAACTATCTTTCTCTTTGGCATCATCGTTTGGGTCATGCAAATTTGCATCAAATGAAGAAATTGAACAAAAAGGACTTGGTTCGAGGACTTCCCAAATTGGATTTTGATAAGGATGAGGAATGCCAACCTTGCACACAAGGGAAACAAACCAAATCCTCCTTCAAATTTAAAGGAGTCATGAGTACCAAGAGAGTTCTTGAACTTCTTCATATTGATCTATTCGTACCAATGAGAACACAAACGCTTCATGGTTCCAAATATTGTCTTGTTATTGTCAATGATTTTTCTCGATATACTTGGACCTTCTTTCTCGTTTCCAAAAGTGATACTCTTGATGTTTTCACGATCTTTTGCAAACGGGTTGAAAACGAAGCTTCTTGCCAAATCGTTTCTATCCATAGTGATCATGGGGGAGAGTTTGAAAATGATCTTTTTGAGCGTTTTTGTGAAAAATCGGGTTATTCGCACAATTTCTCTTCTCCTTGCACACCTCAACAAAATGGGGTTGTTGAGAGGAAGAATAGGTCGCTACAAGAGATGGCTAAGACCATGCTTCTTGAGTATGATACTCCTAAGAAGTTTTGGGCTGAAGCTATTAGCACGTCATGTTTTGTGCAAAACCGAGTTTTCACACATCCTTCTTTCAAGAAAACCCCCTATGAACTATGGCGTGGTAGGAAGCCGTCTATTAATTTCTTTCATATTTTCGGATGTCCTTGTTTTGTTTTAAACATGAAGGATTCTCTCGACAAGTTTGATCCGAAATCCTATAAGGCTTTCTTCCTAGGCTATAGCACTACTAACAGGGCATATAGAGTATTTAACATTGACTTGTCTAAAATTGAAGAATCTATCAATGTTAAGTTTATTGAAACTAACCCTGTTGTTGGCAAGCATATTGGTGATGATGATGTTGCAGATGAAATAATTCCTATCTTAAAAGACCTCAACATTAAAGACAAAGGCAAGCAGGTGATTGAAGAAGAAAAAGAAGAAGAAAAGAAGGATCCCACTCCCCGCTTTGTAAAGAATCACCCCAAGGAGTTGATCATTGGCAACCCGTTCAAGAGAGTGAGGACACGAGCTGCTCACAATAAAGAACAAGAAGATAACGCCTTCATCTCTCAACTAGAGCCAAAGAACATGAAAGAAGCCCTTGGTGATGATGAGTGGATCCTTGCCATGCAAGAAGAGCTAGAGCAATTCGAGAAGAATCGTGTGTGGACCCTAGTGCCAAGACCAAGTGATAGAAAAATCATTGGCACCAAATGGGTCTACCTCAACAAGCTAGATGAGCAAGGAAAAGTGGTAAGGAACAAAGCAAGGTTAGTGGCACAAGGTTACAACCAACAGGAAGGTATTGATTTTGATGAAACCTATGCTCCTGTTGCTGGTTTAGAATCTATTTGTATGCTGCTTGCCTTTGCTAGTTATAAAAATTTCTTTCTATATCAAATGGATGTTAAAAGTGCATTTTTGAATGGTACAATCGAGGAGGAAGTATTTGTTGCTCAACCTCCTGGCTTTGAAAATGACAAATTACCCAATCATGTTTATTTGTTGCAAAACACTCTCTATGGACTCAAACAAGCACCTCGAGCTTGGTATGAGAAACTAAAGAACTTTTTGTTAGATAATGGGTATGTCATGGGCAAAGTTGATTCTACCTTGTTTCTAAAACACACTTCTAACCATTTTCTTATAATTCAAATATATGTTGATGATATCATTTTTGGCGGTACTGATCTTGATCTTTGCAAGGAGTTCAGTTCTCTTATGCAGAGTGAATTTGAAATGAGCATGATGGGTGAGTTGACCTTCTTTCTCGGCTTTCAAATCAAAAAAATAAAGGAAGGAAACGTCATCAACCAAGGCAAATACACAACTGAACTACTCAAACACTTTGGGATGGAGAATATGAAGCTGATGGATACACCCATGTCGAACACCGCCAAACTTGACAAAGATGAAGAAGGCGAAAAGGTAGATGAGAAGCTCTATAGTGGTATGATTGGAAGTTTACTTTATTTAACTGCCTCTAGACCTGATATTATGTTTAGTGCTGGCTTGTGCGCTCGCTTTCAATCTTGCCCTAAGAAGTCGCATCTCACTACTGTTAAGAGAATTTTGAGGTACTTAGCCAAAACCCAAAATTTTGGTCTATGGTATCCTAAATCAAGGGATTTTACTCTTAAAGCATATAGTGATGCGGATTACGCAGGGTGTTTGATTGATAGAAAGTGCACAAGTGGCACTTGCTTCCTTCTAGGATGATGCTTAGTGTCTTGGTTCTCCAAGAAATAAAGCACAATGGCATTATCAACTACCAAAGCTGAATACATTGCAGCCGGGAGTTGTTGTGCACAGGTCCTATGGATGAAGCAAATGCTCCAAGACTTTAACATATTTTTTGATGCTTCTCCTATCTATTGTGACAATACTAGTGCAATTAACCTATCTTACAATCCTATATTGCATAGTAGAGCCAAGCATATAGAGGTTCGCCATCATTTTCTTCGTGACCACATTGCCAAGAAAGATATATATATATATATATATATATATATATATATATATATATATATATATATATATATATATATAACACATGTGGACACGGAAAATCAGTTGGCAAACATTTTTACAAAACCTCTAGCTAGAGATCAATTTAATTTTATTCAATTTAAACTGCTCATTGTTGATTTGAATGATATTGCTATGTGATCTAGCTAGTTGTCTCTTCTCTATATGCTTGCTCATGTCAATCTTCACCTTATGTTGCTCATATACATGCTTGTTTTGTGCTTAAACTACCTATCAACATGCTTAGTTTTTGCTTGTTTTTGGGTTTTTATCGAATTTCGTGTTTTATCGCTAAATAGTGCCCAATGATGAGCTAAATGTGCCTAGGTATGTTAATTATGTATAATAGAATAGAAAAATAAATTTAATCGACATGTATATGGCTAGAATCTAAGAATTAGACTGCTAGGTCAGGTTGACCTTCGGTCGAGTTTCCACCTTGGAAAACTCGACCGATCAGGAGCCGAGAGCTTGTCTTCAGTGGACCGTTCGGTCGAGTTGGTCACCCTCAGAACTCGACCGATCGAAAGGCTGAGCCAACTTAAAAGTTAGGATCGATCGACTATTTTCCCTTATAACTAGAAAATAGCCGACCGATTCCTCATCTCCTAGCCTGTGCTCTCAACCCAAGCCCTAAACCTCCCCCGTTCCTAGCCCTAGGGTGACCTAGCAACCCGTTCTTGACCCTCCTGGGCGTTTGTGGTGTGTCTTCTTCAGATTTTGAGGTTTGTCTTGCTTGTGTGCTCGGTTTCTCTTCTTGTTTTCATTCCCATGGCTTCCCATAGGAGAAAACGTGCCGCCCTATAAATGCTCCATCCTCCTCCTCCGTTAATCGCTTGATTCCATTTGATAACACCACATTTGTGTCCATTGAGGCGGTAAATAGGTATAAGAATCTTCTTCCACGATCTCCTTTTCCTTTTCGCCCCTTAGTTGATGCAAACCATTTTCAAGATTATATCACCTCTATCTCGCGGCTTCTTGCCAAACATCACCTCTCCGCCCTAGCAATCAAACGTGACTGCTTCAATAATCAGTTATCTAGCACAAAAGTTGTTCATGAGTTCTACGCCAATCTGCGTTGGAACTACGATTCACTTGTTCCCTCGCCAAATACCGAAGTAGTCCTCACATCGATGATCGTCGGTCATCATTTTCAACTCTCCGAGGAGACTTTCAACTACTATCTTGCCGGAGATGAGGAAAACAACACTTGGCGTAAGGACTATGGCGAGTTTTCAATCTTCTTGACCCGAAAGGTTTCTATAAACATCATGAATTGACACTACCAGACATTCATCGTTTTTTAAAGAAACCTGACATGGCTTATAAGAAGAGGTCAACCCTACCCTCCTCCTCCCTTGACCTCCAGAGGCACATCTTGGCCCTTGTGATTAACTTCAATATCCATCCAAAGCATAATCAAGCAGACATTGTGGAAAACACAGTGGTCCTGATGTATTGTTTGTTAAACAATATAGGTGTCAAGTGGGATCATTACATCTTACATCACATGATCTGCTTTGACACCGGCAAGAACACCAAGGGCACCCACCCTCCCTACCCAGCCCTGATCTGTGGTCTTTTCCAGTTCGCCACTAACAAATCACTCTTTTCTGACTTCTATTACCCGATTGCTCGCAAAGGAGTGTGCATTAGTGAAACCACCCTTTAGAAGGTTGTCCCGGTCTTTACCCCTGCCCCTGGTGCTTCTGCCTCAGCCTCCGCCTCTGCTTCTGGTGTACCTCCCTCCTCCACCCATGCTCCACCTCCACAGCCACATCCCCGCCCTAGCCGTGCGTCGTTCCGTGCATCAAATGAAACCCTTCTGGGATACATGATGCATGAACAGGCGTACAACCGTCAGGTTCAGGAGCACCTCCACCAGAATTTGTGTGCTATCATGTCTACCATGAACCTGTCCTGTGCTTCACCCTACCCTGTCTACCAGCCATACCCGGGTAGTGCCTATGCTTCTTATGCATATGAGCATTACTTCCCTACTCCACCACCGTATGCTTCTGAGCCTTCCGCTGTCGCTCCACCTCAGTATGCTGCTGGTAGTTCTGCTCCTGCATATCTGTCATTACCTGCTGGCCCCCTAGCCACTCTGCTCGCCTCCCTGGGTGACTCTGCTCCGTCCTTCCCACAAGCCAAGGAGCTTCTAGCTCTTGGTATGTCATGGGCTGAGCAGAATGCCCGTTGGCCCGGTCACTCTTTTGGTCCTGATGACGAGGAGATGCCGGACCAGGCTGAGGATGCAGATGTTGACGATGGTGATGGTGAGGATGCTTCTGACGAGGATGGTGATGATGGTGCTGGATCTACTGCTGGCACAGCTGCTCCGCCTTCAGATGGCGATGAGGACTACAACCCTGGCGACAACAAGGAAGCAGTTGACATAGATAGCTTAGATGTCTAGGAGGTTGTCTTAGCTTATAGTCTAGAATGTCTATTATATATATCTTTCTAGAATCTTTTGTATAAGCAATATCCTGGCACATTATTCTGAGCTGTACTATTTTCTTATTCACTGTTTTCTCGCTTTATGGTTGTAGTTTCTTATGAGGACATCTTTCTGAGTTGGAATATCATTGCTATGCACTTTGGCTATTTAATCTGTGTTATCTTATGCTTGGTGCTTGATGAGTTATATTTTGATTCTGACTTGGATTGTATGATCTCCTCTTTGGTTGTATGTTATATGCCTTTACAATGTTGTCTATTATCTTTGCATATATGTGTGGTTGAGTCTTGGAGAAGACCTAGTCTTTTCTCTTCTACCCCCTACCTTTTTGATAATGTCAAAAGGGGGAGAACTACCTCATGGTTTGAGACTCAATCATATTGTTTCTTGTTGTTATACTATTGCTTTCTTGCCTAGGTGATCATTTTCTTGTTAATTTGCTGATTGATCATATGACATGCAAAGGATTACATATTACACAGATATTGGTTTTGCCATGTTTAGAAAATCTAACATGTAGGTGAGAGGAAGCATAGTTTGAGGGGGATTAATTCAAATTGTTCTTATCATGAATCCCCCTAATTCACAAGGCAAAGGTATAACTTTCTTATCCTTTTCAATATGTTTGAGGAATGGTTTGTCATTGTCAAAAAGGGGGAGAATGTTGACCTAGAGGTTATACATTACCTATATTTTGATAATGACTTAACCATTCCATTCATATGTATCTAATATGTGCATTTAAGATTGTTTGCAGGCATTAGGTACATGAAAAGGATCATATATACAAAGCCCTAGAATGGGCCAAGTGCAAGCCAAAATGGCTACAAGTGTGCATTTTAGGATTTCTATGTAAACTACCTTAGAACATCAATGTAATCACTTGTAATGATGAATTGGCTTGCAACTTAGAAGAGAAAAATGTTTGGGACAAAATTCACCAAGTGCTAATAACTTTTATTGCAAATTAGAAAATCAATTACAGACACTTGGTCGGTCGAGTTTCCCTAGCCTGAAACTCGATCGATCATCCTTGGTCGATTTTCTGAAGATTGCATCGGTCGAGTTGTGCACTCACAGAACTCGACCGATCGGGTAGTAGGCCATTTCCAGTTGAAATGGTCGGTCAAGTATCCTCAGGACAAACTCGACCGATCATTTGAATATCGTTTTGCCTCTTACTTGATCGGTCGAGTTACCCCCATTGAAACTCGACCGATTGCACTGTACGGAGTTTGCATAAAAAGTAATATGACCGTTGGTGAATTGTTTTGGGCAAAAATAGAGCCGTTTTCTTGAACAAAAAATGACTACTTTTGCATCCAAGTGTCCCAAAACTTAAAGGGCAACCCTCAACTATAAATAGAACCCCTTGGAGTTCATTCCAAGCTGCTCTTCCACTGCAAACTTGGTTCTAGCTTAGTTGAGAGTGTTCCAAGCCCTTGAGCCCCTTTCTCTCTCTACCTTCAAGACAAATTCATGAGTTAAGAGTGAGTTAGGTCCCTATGTATGAGAGATATCCTTTGTATTATGTAAAGATCTCCTTTCTCTCTTCCTACCTCCAAATCCCATTGAAGATTGATTGAAGCTACTTCTCCAAGTAAAAGAGGAGTTGTTGTTGTTCTTCTCCGAGTGAAGGAGAAGATGTGTTGCTGATCTTCAAGAGTGAAGATAGCTCATTGCTCCAGATCCCTTGGTGAAGGGAAAACGTGGAGAAGCTCTCCATGTGAAGGAGAGGTGCAAGGCAAAGCTCAAGTGAGATAGGTAAATCCTGCAAGGCTGAAGACAAAGGTAAGATTGGGTAAGTCCTTTGAAGAAGGCTGACGAATCTTGCTTTGTGGGTAAGTCCTTGGGTAGGTAGAAGATCTTATTTTGAGAAATTAAGCCCTTGGTTGTGTGGTTTATGTATCTTGTAATCTTATAGTGATATATAAGAGAACCAAGTTGCAAATCCTAGAGTCTAACCAACTCTAGGTAGTGGAATGACATCGTTCCTAAGTTTAGGACGTGGAACCACTCTAAACCACCTGTCCAAGTGCATGTTATTCATTATCTCTTATCCTTGCTTTGTATGCTAGAACATGACATCAATTTGTTGATTGCTTTAGTTTTTGCACTACGATTAAATTGGTGGTCTAATTGATTTTGTGAAGTGTGTGTAGCTGTATTCACTCCCCCCTCTAGAGCCCATTGATCCAACACCTGATTGGCCGATTTTGTATAAATTGTATCTTTTGCTATGGTTATCCAAAAAATAAAGTAAAATATGTTTTGAAATCAGGAAAATGTGATCTTTCTAATTAGAATACTTTCGAGCTTTGGTTTTGAGTTTTGTTGAAAGGTGTTTTCTAAAAATGAATTTCATAGATAAAAATCACCAAAAATACACTTTGATCATCATAACTCCAAAATAGACAAAATTATATGTTTTCTTAATAAGGAGAACCTAATAAGATCAATGGTGATGTTTTTAGTGTCTAAATTGGAGTTTTGTGTGAAAAGTCCAAAACTAGGGTTTTCTTTACATTAACGTACATGATTAACCCTAATACATGATTATACATTAAAAATAGGAAAAGTTGGCTTGGACTCAATTAAAGTGGTGAAAATGAATAATTGAATTCAATATGAGAGGTATACACTTTCCTTACACCTAAGTTGGGAATAATTGTATAACCCTAACCTAGTTTCCCTAATCAGGCTTTTATGAAACCTTAGTTCCTCTTTTGTTATTTCCTTTGCTATATTTGCCTCAAAATTAGTTTTATTATTTATTTCTTGGGTATTGTACGCCATTGCCATGTCTATATTTACTTGATGCTTATACTTTCCATAGTTCTTAGCATGTTGATTTTATTAGACTATTTAACTAGTTTAATGGTACTCTTGTACAAACACCCATAGATAGGGCGTGTGTAAATTCACCCATGGGAATGTGTTACTCTCCCAAATATAAAATATTTGTAGGTGACTAGAATGTGTTACTCTCCCTCACCTATTGGTTGATGTTAGGTAGGTGGATCAACCATACATAGTTTAGATAGTCAATTTTAATGATGCATGCAACCTTTTTACTATTTTTGTTATGGCAAGCATCTATTTATTTATGCCTCATACTTCTGACTATCTTCATCTTATGATGAAATCTTACCCTTTCTCTTTTCATGTTTTTTCTAATCTTTTGTCATTGTTCATTATCTATGACACATACCTTGCTTCTTCTTTTACTGGGTCCTTTCCCAACCACCCATGATTTGATCAAGGACTTGAGTAAGGCCTAGGATCAGAGTTGTGCAACATGAGCATGCAAGACCATTCTAGGATTAGGATATGGCATACATGGCTTTACGTATGGGCGTATCTCATGAATTTGTTTCTTAGAGACAAAGTTGGTGTTGTTTTGATTTCCTTCTATCTAGATCTTTTTGGTATTGTAAACCCTATACGAGAGAATGATGATGTAAACTTTTACAATATTTGATTATAGTCATGAAATTATACTCAACTGCAATACTCTTTATTCTTTTATATATCATATAAATAAAAATTTAAAATTTTTACACCCGTTTCAAAATTCCTTTTGAGTATGTTGGGAATAGAAGTTTGATTCTTCAAATTTTTAGTAAAGGGGTGATTTCACTCTTTTACAACATGGTATCAGAGCCCATGGTAGTCAGAATCTGACTATTTCAATTTTGTCTCCGTAATTAGAACCCTTGTCTTACATTGTTCCCCTTTTAGAGACATGTTTGCTCTAGAGTTGATCTATACATGATGAAAGGTTGATTTAGGATCCTTTGAGTTTCACATTGGAATCATGTTGATTAGACCCCCTAAAATATTTACAATTAAAAGATGTAAGTAACCATAATAGCTTGAGGTTGTTTATATTTTCCTTTAGGCAGCTACTAGGATATGAAGTTGAAAGCAAAGGTGTCTAGAAAGGATGACGGTTTAGGGGCCGGAAAATTTTTCCTATGCACCACTAGCTTGGTTTAGGAGGACTCCCAGATCCATATGATACCTGCCTGGCCTGAGTTGATACGGATTGTACGATATAGTATGCTTTTAGGCAATAGTAACCTTATCCATATTTTTTGGATATCTTTGGAAACCTTATGTGGAGGCCTAGTCCTTCAGGTTTTGTGACTTGCTTTGAGGATGCATACTTGATGTAGTTCCTTATGTCCCTTAGGACCACATGTGTGGTCAGGCTAACCCTAGAACCTAAACTTTGAAGTTTGATGTTTAGTAAGCTATCAGAGAGCACAATGAAAGCATGATGACTCTTATACATAGTTTTTTAGACCCACCCTTTTACCTCTAGTTTAGTTTGGCTTGGAAGGTCAAACATTTTTAAGGGGTGGAGATTAGTTGTTTGTTGATGTTGGGTAGTTAGATTTCGAGGATGAAATTCTTTTTAAGGGGATGGAGCCTTGTGACATTCTAAAATTTAGTTGCTTTGACTTTAGAAAACCCTAACTCCATGATTAGGAGGTTAGTATGCTTGGATCCTTAGTTTTAACCAAACAAGTTATAGTTATAACCAAAAAAGTTATAGTTATAACCTAACATTCTTGTTTATATACTAATGAACATATAATGGTCATCTAATGAATAGTTCATATGTTTGAATCATAATGAATATTTAGTGCACATAATATGGGTAATTCACATATTAATACTAACAGTGGATGGATGGCGTTGACAATGTCATCAACCAGTGAACCCTAATGATATGATGAGTAACATAATTGTAATCTAATCTTTGACTTAATTCATGCTAAGAAGGTTAACTAAAGTATAATGATCATCTTAACATGAATTCTAAGTTGTAATTATCTAACCATAGTATATACATCCTCAATATCTTTCATGATACATTAATGACATTAGTTGTCATAATCAGATAATATACTTTGATACACATTAATGATGTATAATCATCTAATCGTAAATTAATCAAGTTATCAATATAGAATGCATATCACCTTGTTATCTATACACACTTAATTAATCACCTAATCATGACTTGGGTTTTGAATCAAATCATTAATATGTAATATGTTCTATCTTGTTCACTAAAATACAAATAATGACTTCAATATGGATAAGAAGTACTTGGATTCACACAAATGTGCATAATCAATAATAAGAAGTGAATAAATATGAGAAAATTATTTATGATGACATTAATATGGATAAGAAAGGTAATGTAAAAAATTTTAATATACATAAAAATAATGTGACATGAATTTGATTAATTGTAGACTCAATAACAAATTGGATAAAATGTCTTATATCTTGCAAAATAATCTAATATAATTCAATATAGTGATAATAATGTGATAATGGAGACTAAATCCAAATTATTAATAATAATGATCAAGCATATTGAGATAATTGAATAACATCTAATTGTGCTAAAATTCTTAATGAAATAAATTATATATATATATATAAGGTTTCTTGCATAATAATTAAATATAATTCTTTTAGCAATAAAGAAAATATAATGATTCATCATTAAAAGAATAATAATGATGATGTGATATCTTAATAAATATAATGTTATTAAAATAAAAATGTTAATTTTGTTATATCTAATAAAATAAATCTTAATAGTTGAACCCTAGGTGATCCTTGTGAACCTGACCTATGAGGAGTTGCTAATGAAAGTTTTGGTGGAAGTTTCATGGTTGGAGTAACAACCTGAAGTTATTGTTGAGATGTTGCACACTGTTGGGTTTTGTGGAGAAAACATGCATGGCGAAAGCAACAAAATAAAATATATTTCCATGGAACCCGTAATAGAATCTCGTCGATAAAAACATAATCAGAAAGAATGTTCCCGGGATATACCTTGTCGCAGAGGAAGTCCGGCGACATGCCACTACACGATGGTGTGCAAAGCTTCTAGCTTACACGGACAATATTTCTCTCCCGTCCTCCAAACGCATCGTGGGAAGTTCCGACGGTGCTCCTCTCATGCAGTGATCTACACCGCTCTTAGCGTGTATGGATGGTCGTTGACGTCCTCTAAACGTAGGAGTCTCAACATCTATATTTCTTCTTCGTCCACACAGAGTGACTGGAACTCCATGTCACACTTCATAAGCCGACATGAAGGTGTAGTCTCCATGCGATGATGTGCTAGCATTGAAGTTCTATACTTTCTCTCATAAGGACAATGATGGCTAGGGTTTACGTACGTGAGCGTAAACTGAAAAGCCTCTCTCAATATCTTGTAAAGACATCGGCCGTCAAGCCCCTTTAAATAGGAGGTGAAAGGAAGAAAGGTCTACTAAAATCTTCGGTAAATAAAAAGATTGCATTAATTAAAATGCTCGTGGATTAATTCGAATATTCTAGAATTAATTAATTAACCAATTCATCGTATTAATTGATTAATTAATATCTGACTCCATGCAATTTCTCGGGATGACTCTATGGGCATACATACCAACAGGCTCCCACTTGAACTTAGAGTCAGTCACTCCAATTAATTGGATCAATCATTTTAACATATTCCAATATTATTCTAATGGATTACATAAACATTTTAGTCATCAATGTGATTCAAAACAATTCCAATCAAATCCAAAATTATACTACTATTCTAACACATCCTATGTGTGTTACCCGGTATGCTCCAAATTATGTTGGCAGTGATACCCATAATCATATTATGATTTTACAAGCAATGATTGGTATCTAGAAAGACTTCATTGCCACCCAAGTAATCAGAGAAGTTTGAGAACAACTTAACCTATCATTCATGATTGGTGTTACATTAATTGTATAGTTCCTTTGTCACTGATATTCAGATTGAACTCAAGTCATGGAACGTCATCCTCTTCAATGTTCAATCCATGTTCCTTGAACTAGAGCAGTCTGTCCAAGATATATGTAATCTCAATATCACATATTGACTCACATCAGCATGGCCATGCATTTCCCAGTCTCACTTATCAAGTGAATAGTATATCAAACTCCCATAGGAATGACAAATTCCATCTACATCACTCACAGTCATCCACATGTGTCACAATGCACCCAAGCACCATCTTTATGGAAATCCTTATTCAGGACTACGGTGGATGATGTCAAAGTACACCGAACGTAATGTGATAAGTGTAGCAACTTCAAGTCTAAGAACCACAATCACCACCATCACTATGAGATATGACTCTATCTACCAATCATGGTATATACGTGTCACTCTGAAGGTGGGTCTATCTGATACACTATTCTCTAACAAGTATCTATGTATTTGTTTCGATATCTCCATATCATGGCTAATGAGATTCTTCCATCAACTAACATACATTCTAATCTTATGCATTATTGATGTCTATGGATATTTCCACCATAACAACTAATTAGGGATGACACAAGAATACATACTCTTAACATACATATGGTCTCACTGTTCTGGTCATCAACCTGAAGACATATGTCATTGAATATATTATTCTATAGACATCTAGAAGTTTTGTGGCCATTTCACAATATAAAACACAAACATATAGATTGGAAACTTGCCTTTATTGATATGATCAATATAGTATTACAAATCATTTACATAGTATTCCATTACAATCATCAACTGATAGTCTCTATGGGCATACATACCAACAGATTCACACTTGCACTTATACCCAATCATTCATGAATATCAATCCAAGTGATACAACACGTGTGTCATGTTTCTGCTGTGAAAGTACTTTTGTGACTGGGCCATTCACATTTCTTTCTATAGGTACTCTATAAATCTTCACTTCTCCTCACTGTACAATCTCTTGTATGAGATGGAACTGCTATAGAATATGTTTGGAATGTTGGTGCAATCTTGATTATTTAGCCTATGCAATTGCTTCGTTGTTGTTGCTAAACAATTCAATTGCATCACTAGCGCTTGGAACCACTCCAAGTTTAGAAATGAACTTCTTGATCCACACAACTTCCATTTTTTTTAAAACACCACCTTCATTTTATAAATGGAAATCAAGGTACAAGGAAACTGTCACTCTTGGTGATGTCACACCAGTGTCTCGACATAGTGTCGTGTCTAATAGTATGACCCCCAGAGTCAATAGCATCATGACAGATAAAATGAGCCAGAGAATTCTTAGCTCTTTTTACATGGAAAAAATGGAAAAGACTAAAGCAAGCAGCCAAGCCATAGATGTCTTCAGCAAGGAGACCCAGATAGTCCCTTCTTCCTCCTGGATCCTTCACCGCCTTCACTAGAGAGAGAGTCTGAAAAAAGTACCACCTTCCTATCTGAATGATTTTTTTCCATGGCCAGAGTAAGTCCCATCCTGGCAACTAAGGCTTCCGCTACAGACGAGTCATAGTTGGCTATTACGTGCTATTGGATGGCTCCCACAAAGTTTCCTCCCCCGTCCTGCACGACTGCCCCAAGCCCCCTTCTTCATCCCATCCAACACTATTGCATCAAAGTGTATAAACAACCATGACCGGTCCACCCCTTTCTGCCCCCAACACCATTCTTCATCCCCCCTTCCTCCACCCAGTAGCTGAATTGCAACATGTCCTGCCTCACTCACCAACGTCCTCCTATAGTCCGCTATCAGCACCCTATACGCATGTAGGATAGGCCGCAGAACTGGGGCCTCCTCCTTTAAGATCTTGTTATTTCTACACATCCAAGTCATCCACCACAAATCAACAACCTCATCCATTTCCTCCTCCGTGCAAGACTCAAACAACTCCACCATGTCATCTTGCAAATTCCCAGATTCCCCAAGATGCTTAGCATCTCCCAGCCAACTTTCCCATCTGCCTATAGCTACCCCAGAGCAATGGAAAAGAATGTGTTGAATAGATTCCTCTTGTAACACAAAGATGGGACAAACACCATCATCCATAACATGCCTATCTTGCATGCATCCTCTAGAAGCCAAGCCGCCCATAGCAATACACCATAGAAAATGAGCTTGTTTTGATGGCCAATGCTTCCCCCATATAAGGTGCCATAGAGCATGCGGGACTCACATCTGCCTTTCTCTAAACCCCCTACAACCCAACCTCCCCAACCAATATGCCGACTGAACAGAGAAGATGTCATCATGTTGCAGCCACAAATATACCATGTCTGACATGTCTCATGTAGATAGAGTGATTACCTTCACCTCTGTAGTGATCTCCCTAGGGAACACCTCAAGAAGCTTTTCAACATCCCACTCCTTTCCGGTCCTCCACATCAACTCATTAACTTTTGTAGGCCTTCCAGCAGCCACATCTCCCAAGTTAGAAAGAGTATCATTCTTACCCGAGATCCATCTATCCTCCCAAATATTGATGTCACTATCATCTCCAATCCTCCATCTAAGGCCCTGCACAAAAAAAGACTTTGCACCCCAAAGGTTGCGCCAGGTGTAGCTGGGCGCAAGGCCAAGACGAACATCCCCAAGATGTGATTCGGGAAGTATTTAGCTTTTAAGACCTTTAAAACCAACGCATTCAGCTTTATGAGAATCCTCCATAGCTATCTTGAAAGTAGCTCCTGGTCGAAGGAAGAGAGGTCATGAAAACCCATGCCACCCTCTTTCTTTGATTTGTAGAAATTCACCCAGCTCATCTATGAAATCTTCCTCTCCCCTGACTTGGCCCCCCACTAAAATCTTGCCACCATAGTGTTGAGGTCCTCAATTAAGCCCGCCAGAAGTTGAAAGACACTCATGACATAGGTTGGGATATCCGGTATCGCCTCCTTAATAAGAACTTCCTTCCCTGGTTTAGAAAGCAACTGCTCCTTCCATCCCAAAAGTTGGTTTCCCACTCTCTCTCTGATGTAAGAAAATGCAGTCTTTTTGGATCTCCCAATAGCTGTTGGGAGACCCAAGTAGGCCGCCTATCTGTCCACCTCATTGACATCCAGTAGACCCTTGATCTCGTCCCTCTTGCTCCGTAGTACCTTTTTACTAAAGACAATTTCAGAGTTGGATAGATTGACCTTTGACCCGATGCTTGCTCATATTGGCTGATAATTTTAGCTATCTTCAAGCATTCATTCCTAGTCCCTCTAGCAAAAAAGATACTATCATCTACAAAGAAGAGATGTGAGATCCGCCCCCTAACTAATATGTATACCATGTATGGCATTTGTACTAACCATGAGGTTAAGTAAGGTAGAGAACGCATCAGCACACACAATAAACAAATAAGGAGAGATAGGGTCACCTTGACAAAGTCCACGAGACAGCTGAAAGGTGTTAGATCTTTCCCCATTGGTTGTAAATGTGTGAGAGACCGAAGAAACACAGTCCATAACTCTATAAATCCATGTGCATTCGAAACCAAAATTTTCCATCACCTTTTTTAAGAAGCCCCATTCAATCCTATCATAAGCTTTCATCATGTCAAGCTTCAAAGCAATCTGCCCTCTCTTTCCACCCTTCCCTCCTTTCATAGCATGAAAGCACTCATATGCAATCAGAGCATTATTTGTAATCATTCTTCCTGGTATGAAAACACTCTGGTTTGCTGAAATAATGGTGTCCATAAGAGGTTTCAGCCTATTTGTAAGAACTTTAGTCACAATTTTGTAAACAACATTACATAGGTTGATAGGATGAAACTCCCCCACTACTCTTGGATTTTTTACCTTAGGAAGAAGAATAACCAGAGTATCATTAAAATACTTCATTGATCACTCTCCTTTCCACCAACCTTTAATATAATTTGCAATGTCCTCCCCAATTATGTGCTAGAACTTTTGGAAAAAGATAGGTTTCATACCATCAGAACCCTGTGCTTAGTTAGGAGACATTTGAAAGACGGCCCATGTAATTTCTTCATTAGATATCTCTTGCTCCAGAATCTCTGCCGTCCTACCATGCACCTTACTTTGGATACCAGTTACTGCACCATCAATATCAATTGAGCCCCCTGACTGAAATAGCTCTCTGTAGAAGTTTTCAATAATTTTCAGAATCTCATCATCTGTTGTCCGCCAGATCCCACTCTCATCTTTAATCCCAAGGATTGTGTTCTTCTTTTGTCATTGAGATGCTTTATGGTGGAAGTATGTTGTGTTGTTATCCCCTTCTTTTAGTTCTTTGATTCTTGTCCACGCATACAAGAACATCTCATCCCCTCTTAGAAGCTTTTACAGTTCATTTGCTAATTCTTCACATTTTTTCCGCACATTCCCGTCCGACCACTTCTTTTGTTTCTCACCCAAGCGCATTGTGGTCTCCTTGATTTTTCGTTTGACCCCACCAGACTTTGTAGATGCCCATCTGGATAGACCCCCTTCAACCTTCTCAATTTTTCTTTTCAACTCCAACCCATTCCCCTCACCCCATGCCTCTTTCACCACCACACCGCAACTTTCCTCCAACAACCACATCGGCTCAAAGAAAAATCTAGATTGTCATTTCCTCCTCACTCGATCACCTACCACCGTCGACAGGATAATAGGAGCATCATCTGACATGTAGAAGGGAAGATGTTTTGCCGAGAAGCCCGTATATTTATTGCGCCATTCGTCACTCACTAAGAACCCATCTAACCTCTCCACCACCAGAGTCTCCACCATCCTTCCTCTGCACCACATGAATATATTGCCTTCAAAACCAATGTCTAACAGTGCACAATCATCAATAACCTCCCTGAAAGGCCTCATAACTCTTTTTGGCTTCATCGGTCCTCCTTGTTTTTCTGAATTTTGTGTGACCTCATTGAGGTCACCATAGAACACAATGGGGCCATCAGAATTCCCAAAAAGCTATCTCATTAGATCCCAGGTCTTGTATTTATATTCCTGTGTCGACCATCCATAAATGCCACAAGCTATCCAGCTAAAATCAGATCTATCATCCTCCACTCTATATTGAACATGCCTGTCATAATAGCTAATAATGTCCACCTGCACATCCTTCCACCATAGGCCAATCCCACCGGCTCTACTAGAACAAGAGATGCATAATCCCTCAACAAACCTGCACCTTTGTTTTACATCTTCTAGCAACATGTCCTCCATCATAGTTTCCATAATGAAAACTATGTTGGGTCTCTCACTCCAGTACAGTGCCCAGAGCACATCCACTGCCTTGGTGTGACCCAACCCTTGGCAGTTCCAACTGAGAGTTCTCATTGTTGTTCATGGGGTTGGGATCCCCCAACACCTTCTACTTGGTGAATTTCACCGTTGAGTTCAACTCCTGGACCTGAGGTGCTCATTGCCTTCTGTCGCTTGGACCCATCTTCAAGTGTTGCCCCTGTTTTACCTGTACCCAAGTCCATTGCACCAACACCCTGCTCACCCTCATCCATTCTGTTCCTCTTCAGCCCATTTTGCCTTGTGACCCATAGAAGTTTTCCTTCATGTTCACACACATTATCAACATTAGTAGTCTTTGGCATCCTCTCCTTCCTCACCTTCTGTTTTTGCCTCCGTTCAGCAAGCTCACGCCGTCGTTCCTTCTCCATATCCTCCCCCTCCATCCCAGGGAAATGAGCCAAATCAGCCGGTAGTACTACCTTCCACACATGTATAGATTTCTTCTTCCCCCCATCCACGTAGTCCACACCCTCCTTGCCGCCATCAAACCCCTCTGTCATTGACACCTTCTCACTGACCCCTTGGTGTTGCAACCCACTCCCCATTTGTGTGCTCATTCCGCTGTGACCATGTCTCCCTTCCTTGGGCCCCTTAGTTCTATCCTTCACCCCCGTGCGCGCAGCTCCCTTTTCCCGTGGCTCCAGCACCATTGTCATCCCCCCTTCCTTCCCACCATCACACCCCACACTCCCACAGTCTCCTGCCACCCCTTCCTCGACCGCCAGCCGGCCTGCCCTGGGCGACCTTACCTCTGTTCTCTTGAACATAGTGAGAAGATCCTCCATCGTGTAATGGTTCTTCCTCCTTACCGCCTCCTGTGGAGGCTGGTTCTCCCCACTGACCTATGTATGCACCTCGTTGTCCGCTCTCCTCCTACTCTCGGCCTCCCCCATTCCCCTCATGTTGTAGTGCGTGTCTGCACCCCTCTTCTCCCTCTTGTCTTAAGACTAGTTCTATGACCCCATGGGTTGGCTAGGGTTCCCTTTACTTCCCATTTGAAAGTGAATGTGCCCTTGCGCCCTGGACTGCCGTCCTCCTAGGAACTCATCCTCGATAGGAACCCTAGGCTTGCGAGGAGACACCCTCAACCAAGAACCCCAAAACCTTCTATTGTCATCATGATCTTCAAGACTCGGGCAATCCTTATCAGCGTGCCCTAGCAGTCCGCACAGGAAGCAGAACATTGGAAGTCGTTCATACTTCAACTCAATGGCCGCCACTATGTCGTCGCTACAACACACTTTCTGGATCCTCTTCAACGGCTTAGAGATATCAATCGTGACCTGTACCCTAGCAGAGGTCTCCCATCTCAAACCGTCGCAATCCATCTTCACCACCGGCCAAATCTTCACCACCGGCCCAATCTTCTCCGCAATGCACCTAATCGCCACCGACGTTCTCATTCCCATAGGTAGGTTGTATAGCTAGACCCATATCACACAATCACGGAAGACAATCCACCCTAGATGCTCTCTTGCATAAACTTCCTTTAGAAGAAGCACTTTGTTGTTGAAATTCCAAGGGCTCTCATCCAAAACCCTTTGCTTGTCCTTCTAATTCATGAATTGGATCATAAACATTGTTGAATCCACAGACTTGAAGAGAATCACGTCCATCAATCCCCACACCTGTGCAAGAGTCTTCTTCATTGCAACAAAGTTGTATGACCTCTCCGTCCATAGCCTAGCGACCAAGGCCAATTCCATGTGCTATGTCAAAACATGATCATCATCCACCTGCACTTCCACAACCTCACCTTTTCCTCTATGATCCTCAGTCTCTCACATCGATTCACCAAGTCGTCCACCATCAGAACTGCTACTATCCCCCGGGTGGGATCTAACACCCACAGCTCGTCCTTAGACCTGCAAGAGAAAACCCAAAGAGCAGAGAGAAGGATGGCAACCACCGACGCGGTCGGCGTCCCAGACGGTCGGAACCCTAGGCGCGAGATGAGAGCTTATTTAGAAGCTACCACATAGCTTCCTTTGTAGCATTAGATGTGGCATTATATTCAGCATTTGTTGTAGAATCTGAAACCGTCTCTTGCTTGGAACTCTTCCAGCTCATAGCTCCGTTGTTCAGGAAAAACACAAATCCAGATTGCAATCTATAGTCATGTTTGTCAATTTAGAAGCTAGCATTGGTGTAACCCTTTACCGCGAGCTCTTCCTCAACACCATATACCAAGAATTGATCCTTAGTCCTTCCCAAGTACTTTAGGATGTTCTTTACAGATGTCTAGTAACATTCACCAGGATCAGACTAATATCAGCTCGTCATTCTCAAAACATAAACACATCAGGAGGAGTACATAACAACACATACATGATAGATCCAATTGCTTATTCATATGGAATGTTACTCATGCGCACCCATTCATCAGATGAACTAGGACATTGGGCTTTTGAGATCATAACCCCATGGGACATGGGAAAGTTACCTCTCTTATAACCCTCCATGCTAAACCTCTTTAGCACCTTGTCAATATATGTGCTCTGGATTAGGCCTAGAAGCCTTCTACATCTATCTCTATAGATCTTGATTCCTAGTATATACGATGCTTCACCTATATCCTTCATAGAGAAGGTCTTCCCCAACCAAGCTTTTACTGTTTGAAGAGTAGGGATGTCATTTCCCATCAATAGTATGTCATCCACATACAATATGAGAAATACGAGTGTGCTCCCACTAACTTTTTTGTAAACATAAGGTTCTTCGTCATTTTGGCTAAAACTATAATTTTTGACTACTTCATCAGAACATAGATTCCATCTCTGAGATGCTTGCTTCAATCCATAGATTGATCTTTGTAGCTTACAAACTTTATTGGCTTCCTTTAGATTGATAAAACCCTCAGGTTGTGTCATGTACACATCCTCGAGTAAATTCCCATTAAGGAATGCTATTTTAACATCCATCTACCAAATCTCATAGTTATGATAAGCTGCAATGGCATGCATGATCCTGATGGATTTAACCATGGAAACTAGTGAGAAGGTCTTATCATAATCAACACCTTGAATTTGACAAAATCCTTTTGCAACCAATCTACCTTTATAGGTTTGAACATTTCCATCCATGTCGGTCTTCTTCTTGAAGACCCACTTGCACCCTATGGGATTTACCCCTTCAAGTGGATCCACCAAGGTCCATACCTTGTTGGTATACATAGATTCCATCTCAGATAGTGAGAATTATTGATCTCTCTCAATTCCAAGATCCAGGATTTGAATGGATGTTGTTTCATTGATTCCTCTTTCATTGATTCCTCCTAAAGATTTCATTTCAATTGGAATTTGGTTATTCACGATGTACGATGATCCCTGTTAAGCATCCATGGCTGAATGGTTAAAGCGCCCAACTCATAATTGGCAAATTTGTAGGTTCAATTCCTACTGGATGCACGCCAATGGGAACGTTCAATAAGTCTATTGGAATTGGCTCGCCATTTCTCAGATTCTTGTCCCTTAGTATCTTCTAGATAGGAAGTTGGCTCATCTGCTATGCCCAATTTGTTACTGCCTTGAGTTACAATAAATCCAAATCTCTCAGGCTCAAGTTGTGTCCTACTAGACCTATGAGGTTCATGTGTTACATTTGGAACTTGAAAATCTACAACAGTTTGTGAATCATCATGTTCCTTATGTACCTCCTCGGGTTCTCTACTTTCTTGTTGATCTCGAACTTCTTTGAGATCTACATTCCTCCCACTAATTCCTTTGTCAATATATTCCTTTTCAATAAATACTACTATCCTAGCAACAAACACTTTGTTGTCAGTTGGTGTGTAGAAGTAGTATCCCCGAGTTTCCTTGGGGTATCCAACAAAATAACATTTTTCAGATTTTGGTCCTAACATATGGTATCTTTTGAACCGATTTGAAAGGTACACAGTTAAGTGAAAAAATGTAGTTTCAAGAGCATATCCCCAGAACGATATTGGAAGTTTGAATGAACTCATCATTGATCATACCATGTCTAATAATGTATGATTCGTTCTTTCTGACACACCATTATGCTATGGTGTACCAGGTGAAGTTCATTGTGATACAATACCACTGTCTCACCAAAGGTCCTAAAACTCTTGGCTTAAGTATTCACCACCTTGATCTAAACATAGTGCTTTAATACCCTTACCAAGTTTCTTCTCTACTTTATTCATGAAAGTCTTGAACATTTCAAGAGCTTTTGACTTGTGTTTCATAAGATATACATAGCCATACCTACTGAGGTCATCAATGAAGGTAATGAAGTATTGATAGCCTCCTCTAGCATTTGATCTAAAAGGTCCACATACATTAGTATGGATGAGCCCTACCATATCACTGGCTCTCTCAGTGTATCCAGTGAAAGGAGTCTTATTCATCTTGCCTAATAAACAAGCTTCACATGTCTCTAATGATTTAAAATCAAAAGAGTCTAGATAACCATCCTTATGGAGTCTAGATATGTGCTTCTCGTTTATGTGCCCAAGACAACAATGTCATAAGTATGTTTTGTTTGAGTTGTCAAGTTTTATCCTTTTAGTATTTACATTGTATATTCTAGTCTCAAGTTCTAACAAGTATATGCCATAAGACATATGAGTATTGTCATAAAAGATCTCATCTTTAGAAATAGAAATCATTCCATTCTTAATGTGAAATTCAAATCCATTCTTGTCCATATAAGATACAGAAATAATATTTCTATTAAGGGCAGGTACATAATAGTAATTCTATAATTATATTGCAAGTCCCATAGGAAAAGATAAACTAATAACTCCAACTACAGTGGTAGCAACTCTTGCTCCATTAGTGACCCGTAGCTCGACTTGTCCCTTTCATAAAGGCTTACTTCTTATCAGAACCTACATATTTGAACATATGTGAGATCCACATCCGGTATCCATTACCCATGATGAAGAAGTACTTAAGTTTATATCAATAATGTATAAACCTAAAGTGGAGATCTCTATCCTCTCCTTCTTCTTCCGCAGTTCCTCCAGGTCGAGAGGACAATTTATTTTCCAATGTCCAGGCTAATGACAATGGTGACAACTGCCTTCTTTAGAGATCCCACCTTTAGCTTTGAGCGCGGATGACTTTGGCTTATGCCCAACTTTAGAACCTTTATTAGCCTTGCCTTTGCCTTTTAACTTTTCCTTTGTCCTTCTGGTCATCATCATAGATTTGGGCTTGTCTTTCTTCATATGTACTTCAGCTATCCTCAACAAGCCAAACAATTCTAACAACGACTTGTCAAGATTATTCATGTTGTAGTCAATGACAAAATGACTATATGATTCAGGCAACGATTGTAGAATCACATCAGTGTCCAACTCTTGACCTAGGGGAAATCTCAGCTTGGATAGGCTTTCCATGTACCCAATCAAAGTAAGCATGTGGGTACCAACTGACTCTCCCTCTTTCATCTTACTTCTGAACAAAGCCTTGGAGACATCATATCTCTCCTATTTTGCTTGATGCTGATACATGTTCTTGAGATGTGTTACCATCTCCATGACATTCATGTTCTCATGTTTCTCTTGCAACTCATAGTTCATTGAGCACAACATTAGGCACTTGACATCCACGACGCCATCAAGGTGCTTCTTGTAAGCATCCTTTTCAGCTTTGGGCATATTTGAGGCAGGTTCCACTGACTCTGGTATTTTAAGGACATAGAGCTTATGCTCCTACGTCAAAACAATTGTCAGTGTCCTAAACCAGTTTTGAAAGTTGATTCAGGTAAGTTTTTCCTTCTCAAAGACTGATCACAACAAGAATATGTGAGTGTTGTTTTCCATTTGATTGCTATAAAGAAAAAGTGCATTTAGTCCAAAACATTTTTACTTATAAAGATTTGATAAACATGATTAATTAGGCCTTTAATATTCTCCCACTATTTTATTCAAATTGGTAGCCCTCACTATCAACTCAAAAGATTGCAGCGTACAACCTTCTAGTAAGCCAAGATCCAAAATAATTGGATCAATGCCCAGCCAACACTGGCGTCAAAGACCAAATACTCAGGTAGGAAACTTTTGCCAATTGCATCATATGAAACTCTTGGATAGATGATCATGCACAACTCATTGCCATGATGCATTTGTGTGCCTCTAAGTGCTTGATCCTATCAAGGTTCCCTAGTTAATTCCAACCCATAAGGCAACACGATGAGTGTGCACCGTGCGGAGGTAGACCCACACACCCACCATCACACTTCCACGAGATAGACAGTGTACGACATGGAGGCATGCCCACACATAGTCGATCAAGCCTTTCATGTGTGTTGCTTTATGGAATGCAACTAAAAGTTAATATTATTAATTGAGGGGTTTTATTAATACAAATACATACCCAAATATGTATCATATACTACTATATCCATAACTACAAATGGTAGACATGCAATCACAAATAAAAAAATATCGGTTATGGCCATACCATTATAATCCTTTGGAGTCACAAAGGATTATGGTACACCTAATGTCTTATGCATCTCATGCAACAACACCTGTGAATCGGCCTGTAAGGATCAATATTACAGTGAACAACTTCATGGATGCTCTATGAGTCTGGAACTTCAAGTTGTTTCTCCATGGATGCTCATTGGATTTGGATATTCAGGTTGCTTCTTGGAATTGGATCTTCAGGCTTCTTCTCCATGGATGCTCCTTGGAGTTGGATCTTCAAGTGGCCTCCTTAAATCAACTTTACAAAGACTAAAACTAATCATATCTCAATTACATCATATTGAGTACAAATATAAAGAGATAAAATTAATTATACTTTGAAATAAGAGATTGGGCTTGGCATGCAAGCCAATACTTTATACAAATGATCTACATACAACCATTATACATCCATAGCATTCACAAACAAACATATCCACAACATTCACAACCACATTCATTCACAACATTCACAAAAGGGGATGCTAGGCCATAACATGCATGCATTCACCACATAAAACATATTTCAAAGGCGACACACATGATATCATATGTATATCTACATATATGTATATACATATTAAAATATCAGTCCTTTTAATGTGGGAAATTTCCCATTAAATAAATTTTCAACTTCCACACAGACTATGCAGGGTACACATGGGCAGCGCCCCTGTGCGGGGAAATTTTACTTCCTGTACACTTAGGAAAATCAATATTTTCCATAGTTGATCCCGTTCGAAACGTAAAAAATAGAAGCATGTAGAGTATGTGGAATTAGGTTTAGATATACACATTAGTAGTTTTAAGTTCACATTGTATACAACCATAGAAAATAGTATACATCGATTTAATCATATCGAAACAAATCCAAATACACCGAAGATTAACATTGCTCTGATACCACTGTTGGGTTTTGTGGAGGAAACATGTGTGGCAGAAGCAACAAAATAAAATATATTTGCATGCAACCTACAATAGGATTTCGTCAACCACAATGTATTCCTAAAGAGTGTTCATGGGATATAGCTTGTCACAGAGCAAGTCCGACGACGTCCTACAACACGATGGTGTGCAATACTCTTGGCTTACACGGACGATACTTCTCTCCCATCCTCTAAACACATCACAAGAAGATCTGATGGCTCTCCTCTCGTGTAGTGATTTACGTTGCTCATCGTGCTTATGGACCGTCTTTGATTTCCTCCGAACGCAGGTGTCTCAATGCCTGCATCTCTAGTTTGTCCACATGGATGGACTGGAACTCCACATCGGGCTTTCTAATTCGACATGAAGGTGTAGTCTTTGAGCAATGACATGCTAGTGCCATGGTGATCTCCTTTCTCTCCTAAGGATGATGATGACTAGGGTTTATGTACGTGAGCATAAACTAAAAAGCCTCTCTTAATATCTTGTAAATACATCGACCGTCAAGCCCCTTTAAATAGGAGATGAAAGGAAGTAGGGTTTCCTAAACCCTTCGGTAAATAGAAAGACTGCAATAATTAAAATGCTCATGGATTAATTAGTATGTTCTGGAATTAATTAATTAGCCAATTAATTGTATTAATTGATTAATTAATATCTGACTCCATGCAATCGCTCGGGATGGCTCTATGGGCATACATACCAACACACTCACTCTTCCCTCTTTGCTTCTGATTTCGGGGACGAAAGCCTCTTTGTGTTGTAACATACCCAAAGTTGCACATATTCTCCTTTTGACCCTCTTTCTAAGCTTTTCCTTTCATTTCTATCCTCTTTGGCTTTGATGTTCAATTTGTGGAAATAATAGTGGTTGGTAAACATGTGTTCATTATTATTGCCAACACATGGGTTGATGCACAAATACCTCAGGATATTTTTAATAAGGGTCTAATATGAAAATTTACCATTTATATGACATATTAATAAAAAGAATTTGTTCTAGATCATTCTTTATCCTTATGGAGAAAGGAATAGAAAACGAAATGAATAAAAATGCTTTAAACGTGTTATGCAATTATTTAATATGAGAAATAGTGGTGATTTGGGATAATGGACTAAAATTCAAAAAATGAAGACTAATGGCTTAAAAATAACTTGAACTTCGTTTTCCTTGGGTTTGAGTTTGCTTGAATGACAAGTTTCACAATTTTTAAAAATTAATAATTATCTTTACATTAATTGGAATTGGAAAATATAAGTTTTTTTCCAAATAAGTAAAAAAATTATTAAATGACTTGAAAAGTGGAAACAAAACTCAAATTCATAATCTACATGTCAAAAATTGTCTATGTGTGAATTTTCATCTAAGTTGAACAATGTTAAATATTTTATTTTATCTAGGAGAGAGAAAATAATTTAAAGACCAAAAATATCAAACAACATGTTCAAAAAAAGTAATTAATGACAAAATCATGTTCCTCATATTTAGTATTGCTTATAGGCCAAGTTTCATATTTTTAGAAAATTTCTAAATGCCTCTAATTCATTAAAAGGATAAAATAGATGATAAGATTTTAATGCATTAAATAAAAATAAATCTTCAAAAAAATAATGCCAAATTCATATTCTACATGCTAAAATAGGCCTTTGGTTCAATTTTCACTCAATTTGGAAAATATTTGATGCGAAGGTGAATTTAGGAGAGAGAAAGTATGTAGAATCTTCAAATCATTAATTAAAATAACAAACAACTTCAAAAACGGAAATAATGGGAATTCTTATATAACACACTTAATATGACTTATTGGTGAAGTTTCATTATTTTTGGAGAATCCTAGAGTCATTAATGCATGAGGAAAGAGAAAATAAGTTTTTCTTAATTAATAAATCAAAAGTTCTCAAAAGGCAAATCTAATTGCATATTCAAATTTCAAATTCCCAAAATAGGCTAGGTGTCAATTTTCATTTAATTTGGGACTCATTTGCACCTTCAAATGAAGAAAGAGAAAAAGAAAAAAAATTGCATTCACACTTTGTTCGAATTGGATTTGGAATAACATTTATGTGTCACATGCCTCTATGATTTTATGTCACTTTTTGACTGTTGGATCTCAAATCTGACGGCTCCAAATTTGTCTCCCACCTCAGTTTGGGGGAGTGTCACATGTGAAGAGGACACAGAGCTGGTGTCTGAGTAAAATACGGATTTCTTGGTCGTTTCTTGATCCTTTTTTGTGATTCTTCGTGCATTGAAACCGTGAAGTGATTCTGCATGCATTGATCTTCTACTTGCTTCCTATTCTAGAGGATAAGAAATGCCCAATTCTCACCCAAAAGCTTCTCGAAGCTACCCACCTATAAGCCCTAATACCTAACTATATAAACATATGTTTACACCCTTAGTTCCTCCGACCCTTGCTAAGCCTTCCTCCTCTCTCAATTTCTTCACACACCACCTACTCAAGCACACCTAATCTGGTTTTCCACCACAATTTGTGGCCCTTCTCACGGGAGCATGGTAATGCTGACATACTAATTGACACCTCCGTTGAGTTCGGAGACGTGAAATTTTATCGCACTAACAAACTCACTTGGGGATGAAATCCCCGAGCTTTTACCAAAACCAATGTGCAATAATACCACTCGCAAGCAGACGAATCTTATCGTAGTATAGTTAAGGATCGAACCCAAAGGATAACGTTTTTAAGAATCTTGTCAGTCGAATCTAGTTCAAGTAAGACTAGTATTTAGAACGATTGGTTGATTTGAGATTAATTAAACTAATTGCAAGGAAGTAAAAAGCAGAATTAAAGTTGGATCTAGATCAATGATATGGAATCGCTGGGATGGTGTCGGGTTTCACTACCACTACACATGCAAACACAGTCAATCACAAACAATCTAGGCAAGATATAACTATCCAAACAGAGCTGCTGCAAAACCCCCCATATGGGCATTAGGTTCACGTAAGCATCACCTTAGGCATCAGATGTCTCGTCACCATCTGAATCACTTACTTACGGCTCTGAAGATACAAAAATCCAACGAAGGTTGTGGGGCCCCTATACAGGCGTTAGGCACACAAAAGCGTCACCGAAGGCTAGATGGCTCATCCCCTTACGGATCATACACTTATGACCTCAAAGAAATTCCATCCTATTTCTAGTTTGGGAGTCAACCACATTAATCAATAAGCAAGCAGGTGGTTAATATACGAGCAAACATCGACGATTAACAAGAAGATACAAAATCCAACTAAGGCTGTGAACCCCCTATACAGGCGTTAGGTACACAGAAGCATCACCAAAGGCTAGATGGCTCGTCCCCTTGCGGATCATACACTTACAACCTCAAGGAATCCCATTCTATTTCTAGTTTGGGAGTCAACATGTTAAACGAAATTCAATCCTACATAAAGTAGTTCTCACAACATAGGAAGAACAAAGATGAAAGCAAGCAATTAATCAAACTACAAACGTAATGATTAATAATGAAATGAAAAGTTATATACATTGCAATGGAAAGTTTAACAAAAGAACATGATTTCATGGGAAGCGGGGCTAGTCCCCTTACCCCAACGAAAAGGGACTACTCACTCATGGGGTGAGAAACATGAAGAATAAGAAAGAGAGAGGAATCTGCCATGCACATGGTGTAGAAGGGTAGTCACGGCTCAGTGAAGATGATGTGGTCTTCTACGTTGTGTCAGAGCAGATTTTCATGCAGAACTGGAGATGCCAAGGCAGACCGGACAATCTCTCTCACTCCGTCTTCCTTCTCTTTTCGATCTCCTTGAATGCAGCCTAGGCAGTAGGTGGAGTGAAACTGGCATGGATGGTACTAGATCTGGATCGGACCTGTGTACAGGCAGCCTATCGACGTCCTAGAACCGATGCCTCAAATGGGGACCCTGCTGGTTCTATTTATATGCACAGATCCGACCCTCATGCTTTTGGTGTGAGCCCAAACAGTTTACTAAAACATGAACAAATGGTCTTGGATTGCTGATTAGCAAACAGTCTTGATCAGTGCATCTTCAAACAATCTGCAAGCTTAAACGATCTTCACAATGCCAAATGGTTTTGATAGTGCCTTGGCTCAAACGGTCTTCGGTTTTCCTTGTGAAAATGGTCTTTACTTTAGTCACTCAAACGATCTTGATAAAATGACCATACAGTATTGTGACTCTGTCTCTCTCTTGATCTGGAGACCGATTGAACGATCACACGGTTTTGCTCTATTCGGTCGTGCATGCTGCTCAAAAGACCAAACGGTCTTGGAATGATTCCAATCGGTCTCTGTTGACCTATTGGTCTTGGGACTATTTAGGCTCGAACGGTCTTGGGACCGTTTGCGCTCGAACAATCTTGAGACCATTTGGGCTCGAACGGTCTTGAGACCGTTTGGGGTCAAATGGTCTTGGGACCGTTTGGGCTCAAACGGTCTTGAGACCGTTGGAGCAAATCATTTGGGTGATACCGGTTGGCCAAAACTGTTAGAGTCAAAGTTGTAGGGGTCATGACCGTTGGCAATGGTTGAGGACGATGAGGCACAAAATCCCTAGAATGGTTCGATTGTTCAACCTTGTCAAGACATGCATCAAATTGTCATAAACTCAATTAAATACATGATAGTTGGATCAATTAAGTAATTTTGTACATATTGATATTTAATTAATGAAATTGAAAGCATTGAGTCGAATTTGACCTGAGATGGTAATGGAAATTCCTGATTAATATACATTCATCAAAATACCCCAAACTTTAAACATTGCTCATCCTCGAGTAACACAAAATCTGAAACAACCGCCAAATGAATACTTTCAATTCATGTGATTGCCTCATCTTCACATCATGATTGTTTTCCTTCTGCTCAGTATGACTCAGTATCTCAACCTCGTGAGACCACTGAATACATCTTACCATATCTTCGTTCCTGAGTTTGCTTTCCAATATTACTTCCTCTTCAATTTTTCCAACAACAAGCATGTCAAAGAGTTTTGTAAGAGTCCAGAGTCGCCCCCAGAACAACAAGTGTGCATCTGATCTGACACTGGTGTATTTTAGGGTAGTGGAGGCCTTTATTATGCCTTAGGTAGAAAAGGGAGTGAAGGGTGATATGGAAGGAAGAAGTAAATCTCTCCTCTATTCGACTCGATATTTTTATTATTTTTGCAATTTCATTTATTGCATTTTTTGTGTGCGAATCTCTCCTCTAATCGACTCGAGATTGCATTTCTTTTTGTATGCTCTTAGGCATCTTTTGTGTGCAAATCTCTCCTCTATTCGACTTGAGATTGCATTTTTGGTGGTATGCCCCTATTAATTTGCAAGGGGTATGGAAGAAGCAGATAAAGAGGGAAGTGGTGTGCCACCCCGAACTTAGGGTTTGACACTATTTTGGTTATTTTTTTTCTTTTTGATGGATGGAGCGGCACGAAGATGATGGAAGAAGTGTAGTAGAGAGTTCAGATCAGAATGTGACTTGATTTACAATTTCGTTCACTGGGTTGTTCTCTTTATTGTACTCTTCTCAAATAGTGACTTGGTAAGGATCTGGTGGGGATGCCATGCTATTGTTCCACTAGTCAGTTAGGTAGAACGATGTGTTTGATCCCTATCAGTTCGACAGACACTTGCCATTTTTGCATAAAGATCATGATGTTAGGAGTCATAAGCTTCACAAAATGCTTTCAATCCAAAGGCTAGTTTCAAAAAGTGGTCCTTTTGAGGATTTACTTCGAATAAGGAGCATATAATGATTCAAAATGCATAGTAGGTAAGTTTGTGACTTTAAATGAAACCAGGAAGGTCAAAATTCATCAAGTATCTATTCAATTTCTTTGAAAAACTTTTAAAAAATTGTTAAAAATTTTGAAACATTTTATCAAAAATGCTTATAAAAATGTGACGATAAAATCTTAAAGCTGAATTAGATGGGATAAGGTGGAAAGTAAGATACGTACCACCCACTCTCTACCCCGAACTTAGAAATTTTCTTGTCCCGATCGAACTCTAAATCTGAGATGGAGGGGGAAGTTCATGCCATTTGGACCACTGGATGTGGTTGCATTCCAATCAGCGTGCATCCTCCATCTAAAAATCTCAAAAATGAAGATTAATTATAACTCAAAATAGCATCTCGCGATGCGATTCTTATTTGGTGAAAAATTATTTTAAAAGTAAAAACAAGATTTGAGAAAAATTTCTAATTCAAAGTTAAAACAAATTTTATTTATCGGGTCGCCTCCCGACAAGCGCCTTTATTTTACGTCGATGGCTCGACGTGATATCTTCAACTTCATGATGGTTCCTTTGGATTGGAGAGATCTATTATTGATTCTCTGTTTATGTCGGTTGTGGTGAAATATCTTTTCAAACGTTGACCGTTCGCCCAAAATTCGCCCGACTTTTCACTCCATAAAGACAAAGCACCATGTGGGTAGACACTTTTGACAATGTACGGTCCAGACCATCGAGAGCAGAGTTTCCCTGTGAATAACTTCAACCTTGAGTTGAATAGCAGAACTTGGTCTCCCACTTGTATGTCTTTTCTTTTCAAATGTCCATCATTCCAAAGTTTTGTGCGTTCTTTGTAGATTCGTGCATTCTCATAAGTTGTCATCCTGAGTTCCTCTAGCTCCTGAAGTTGTAGAATCTTGGCTTGGCCTGCTTCTTTCATATCAAAATTTAGTTGTTTTATTGCCCACCACGCCTTGTATTCCAGTTCTACTGGCAGGTGGCATGACTTTCCATAGATTAGTAAAAAAGGTGTAGTTCCAAGGGGAGTTTTATAAGCAGTTCGATAGGCCCATAATGCATCATTGATTTTTACCGAACAATCCTTCTGATTGCGGCCTACAGTTTTTTCCAGAATAGCCTTGAGTTGACGGTTAGAAACCTCTACCTGTCCACTTGTTTGTAGATGGTAAGGTGAGGCTACCTTGTGCGTTTCACCATACTTTCTCAGTAACGCTTCAAGGCTTCTTTCTAGAAAATGTGACCCTCTGTCAGATATCACAGTTCATGGTACTCCAAAATGGGGAAAGATAATATCTTTGAATAATTTGATGACGGGTTTGGAATCACTAGAGACGGTTGGTATGGCTTCAACCCATTTTGAGACGTAGTCTACCGCCACTAGGATGTAAGAAAATCCATGAGAAGATGGGAATGGACCCATGTTGTCCACCCCCCAAACATCGAATATCTCTACTTCCTACCACATATTCAGTGGCATCTCATCTCTCTTTATTATATTGCCATATCTTTGACATTTGTCACGTGATAGGACAAATCCATGGGAATCTTTGGATATGGTTGGCCAAAAGAACCCACATTGCAAAACTTTTATAGTAGTTTTCTTCAAACTCATATGGCCTCCGACTGAGCCAGAGTGACAGTGCTCTAGAATAGATTGAGCTTCTTCCTCAGTGATACATCATCTGTAAAGACCATCAACACATAGCTTAAATAGATATGGCTCATCCCAGTGATATTGCTTCACATCATGGATGAATTGCTTCAGTGCAATCCTGGTGCATTGGGGATGAATAACCCCAGCAGCAAGGTAGTTCACAAAATCAGAGTACCATGGTGCAGCTTTTGAGGCCTTCATTAATTGGTCATCTGGAAGGGAGTCATTAATCGGAATCTTCTCAATGTCTAGAGTGTGGATGCGACTAAGGTGGTATGCTACAACATTCTCTGTATCCTTTTTATCTCTTATTTCTAGATCAAATTCTTGCAGGAAAAGAATCCATCTTATTAGCCTAGGTTTTGCATCTTTCTTTGTTAGAAGGTAACGAATGGCAGTGTGATCTGTGTAGACAATGACCTTTGAACCAATTAGGTAAGATCTGAACTTGTCAAAGGCATACACAACTTCCAGAAGTTCTTTCTCAGTAGTAGCATAATTCCTATGAGCTTCATCGAGGGTCTTTGATGCATAATAGATCACAGAATGTTTCTTTTCTATATATTGTCCCAAGACAACACCTACAACATAATCACTTGCATCACACATGATTTCAAAAGGGTGGTCCCAATCAGGAGCTCTAATGATGGGTGTGTTTGTAAGGGCATGCTTTAGTGTGTTGAAGCTTTTAACACATTCTTCGTCAAAATTGAATTCAACATCTTTTAGCAACAAATTTGTCATTGGCTTGGTTAACTTTGAGAAGTCCTTTATAAACCGTCTATAGAATCCTGCATGGCCTAGGAATGGTCAAACTTCCTTTACATTGATAGGGATAGAGAACTTGGAAATCACTTCAATCTTGGCTTTATATACTTCAACTCCTCTATTGCTGACCCTATGGCCGAGGACAATTCCTTCCTTTACCATAAAATGACACTTCTCCCAGTTGAGCACAAGATGGGCTTCTTCACATCGTTTGAGGACCAGGGAGAGGTGTTTTAGACATGAATCAAATGAATCTCTATACATATAAAAATCATCCATGAAAACTTCCATAATGGTTTCGGTGAGACCAATGAATATGGCAGCCATGCAACGTTGGTAAGTTGCAGGTGCATTATAGAGGCCGGACGACATTCTTCTAAATGTGTATGTTCTGAATGGGCAGGTGAAAGTGGTTTTCTCCTGGTCATCTGGATGTATAGGTATTTGGTAGAATCTAGAGTAACCATCGAGATAACATAAGTATTCTTGATGAGACAGCCGCTCTAATACTTGATCAAGAAAGGGCATTGGAAAATGATATTTTTGAGTTGCCTTGTTTAACTTCCTATAATCTATGCACATCCTTCACCTTGTGACTGTTCGAGTGGGGATGAGTTCATTATTTTCATTTCTTATAACAGTTGTTCCACCTTTCTTCGAGACTACATGCACTGGGCTCACCCATGGCGAGTCTAATATCAGATAGATTATTCCAGCTGTGAGCAATTTAATGACCTCGCGACAGACTACTTCCTTCATATTTGGATTCAATTTCCATTGATGCTCAATGGTTGGCCTGTGATCTTCCATCATAGGGATCTTGTGCATACACATCGCTTGACTAACCCCAGTTAGGTCATTCATTTTGTAGCCAATCATTTTCTTCCTCTCCTTCAATTCTTTTAGGAGTTTATCTTCTTGTTCGGTTGTAAGATCGGAATTTATTATTACTGGACAAACCTTGAGACAATCCAAAAACACATACTTCAGTCCCTCAGGCAGGGGCTTCATTTCGGGGGCCTCTGGTTTTTCACATGTTTCTTCAGTAGCTTCCACATCCTTGAGTCCTTCAGACGTAGCTTCAGGATTTTCTTCGGTAGTGTCAAGGTCAAGAACACACTCTTTAACTCATTCACTAATGGAATTATCAGTAGAGGAGTTTGTGAGAGTCACTTCTAAAGGATCATCTTTTTCATATCCCTCTTGTGTGAGGAGTGATATTTGTTCAATGTAGTCAATCAGATAAACTTCTTCTTGCATACTTGGTCTTCTCATGCTTTCAAAAACCTTGAATTCGAGAGTTTCTTTACCAAGTCTGAGAAGCAATGTTCCTTCTTAAACATCAATTAGAACTCTTGTAGTGGCAAGGAACGGACGTCCAAAGATGAGAGGATATCTGGCATCCTCTTTTATGTCCATGATGACAAAGTCACACGGAACATAGGAATCTTTTCCTACCTTGACAGGTACATCCTCAATAATTCCTAACAGGCATTTTATCGAATTGTGTGCAAGTTGTATGGTCATTCCAGTTGGAAGAAGTTCAACAAACCCTAGCCTTTTGCAAAGGTTGAGTGGTATGATGGAGATTCTAGCACCAAGATCTGCCAATCCTTTCTTGCATGAAGAATAACCGATATGGCAGGAAATCCCAAAAGATCCTAGATCTTTCTATTTCTTTGGCATCTTACTCTGGATGTTATCAGAAGTGGTTTTAGCTAACTTGACTATCTCATATTCTTCAATTATATATTTCCTAGTGAGGACTGAGTTTAAGTACTTTTTCCATGCTGGTATCTCAACAAGAGCATCCAAGAAAGGTATATCGATATGAAGTTTCTTCATGGCTTCTTTAAATTTATTGAACCGAGTATCAAGCTTAGTTTGCCTTAAACGAGCAGGGAAAGGTATACGAGGCTTGCATACAGGGATATCTGATTCTGGTGTTTCAGTTTCTTCATCAATAGGTTTCTCATGACTTCCCTTATTTGTTTTATCATCTGTTACTGGTTCTTTTGGTTGAGACTCCATTGTTGTTGAGTCTTGGACAATCACAGGTTCATCTTCATCTGCAATAACCGGAAGTGTCTTTAGAGGAGGATCTGAATAGTCTTTTCCTGACCTGGTGGAGACTGCCTTCAGTTGTTCAGGATGCTTAGGATTATTCTTGGGTTGGCCAACAAAAGCTCCAGTAGGTGGCTTTATGCTAGCTGCGAGTTGAGCTAGTTGAGATTCAATAACCTTCTACTGAGCTTGTTGGTTAGCTATCGTACTTTGCTAAGTTTGTAACATCTTTTCAATGGATGATATCTTGTCATCAGGAGAGACGAGACCTGCTTGTTATCCTTGTTGTTGATAAGGAACTTGGTTAAGACTCCTGTACTGGGAATTGTTTTGATAATTATTGAAGTTCCTATTCTGAAAATTTCCCTTGAAATTTCCTTGATTTCCAAAATTCTGTTGTTGATTGTACTGGAATCCCGATGGGCCTCGTGGTTGATTGTTCGAACCAAATTGATGTGAGTTTACTGCTCTAGAGGGGTTTCCATATTGAAATCCTGGATGATTCCTATTCTGATTCAGATTGTAGTAACTTTGACTAGGGATGATATTAACAACATTAAGATTTTCCATTTGACCATTATCTCCTTGTCCACCAACATTGCTTAGAACAACATCATAAAGAACATTACATCTTAATGTGGAATGATAAATACTTTTACATGCTTCATAGAACAATGAAGCTAACTTGATCTGTTCTTGTTGTCGAGTGGGCGAATGTCCTCTTCCAATAGCAGTAAGAGATGATTCAATATGGTCTTGCTTGGCAACTAAGATTTTTAGGGTTTCAATGATAGACTTGTACTCAGGAGTAGCTTCAGCCATGGCTACTTTCAAGACTCCTTAACCTATAGATCTACCCCAATTGGCTTGATTCTCTGCTCCAAGGGTGACGACCCTCGATGTGCTGTCATAACTTTGACGCATGAAGTTTCCTACAGATGAGGAGTCTAAAAATCTCTTGATATCATCGTACACACCCCTACAGAAAATTTCGATGAGTTGGTTCTTAGGAATTCCATGGTGTGAACATTTGCGTAGAAGCTCTTTGTATCTATCCCAAGATTCAGCAAGGGTTTCTCTAGGGACTTGAGTGAAATTTGTTATTCGGCCTCTAATTTCATATGTGAGAGATGGAGGATAGAACTTTTCCAGAAACACATTTTGGAGTTGTTCCCAGGTGGTGATGGATATTTCACTTTGCAATGAGTTATACCAACTTATGGCTCTATCAACGAGAGAGTACTTAAAGAGACGAAGTTTAATGGAATCATCAGATACTCCATTTTGCTTTGTCATGGCACATAGATCAATAAACCTCAAAAGATGATCCTGACTATCCTCTCCTTGTTTGCCATTGAAAGGGTTGTTTTAAAGCAAAGTGATCCATTGTGCACTAATCTCAAAATTTGCAGCATTGATGGGAGGAGGTTGTACTAAATGATGAACATTAGGAGCTTTGGGGATCGAGAATTCTCTAAGATCCTTTTATAGTTCTGCTACTTGTGCCACTGCTTGTGCTTCTTGAATTTCTTCTTGAACTACATCTCTAGCTTCTTCCATGAATCTTTCTCTCTGTGCATTAAGGGTTTGATCTACCCTTCGAGCTATCTCCTCTTCTTGAGACATCCTCGCTTGATTCTCTCTGATCTGACCATGAAAAGTTCTGTCTATCTCAGGATCAAAACTCACTGTTAGTCCGGGACTGTCTGAACGACGCATGCACTAATCCTTCTGAAGTACCTAAAAATAAAAGGATTTTGAAAATGAGATCCACAAAGTAGAGTCAAAGTCAAGTAGATGATCGATTTTATCAAAAGAAAAATAAAATCCTAGATTATCCTTAAAAGAACTGGATTTGACTAACTGATTCCATTGTTCCCGGCAACGACGCCAGAATTTGACGTGGAATTTTATCGCACTAACAAACTCACTTGGGGTTGAAATCCCCGAGCTTTTACCAAAACCAATGTGCAATAATACCACCCGCAAGAAGACGAGTCTTATTGAAGTATAATTAAGGATTGAACCCAAAGGACAACGTTTTTAAGAATCTTGTCAGTCGAATCTAGTTCAAGTAAGACTAATATTTAGAACGATTGGTTGATTTAAGATTAATTAAACTAATTGCAAGGAAGTAAAGAGTGGAATTAAAGTTGGATCTAGATCAATGATATGGAATCGCTAGGATGGTGTCGAGTTTCACCACTGCTACACATGCAAACACATTCAATCGAAAACAATCCAGGGAAGATATAACTATCTAAATAGAGCTGCTGCAAAACCCCCCATACGGGTGTTAGGTTCACATAAGAATCACCTTAGGCATCAGATGTCTCATCACCATCCGGATCACTTACTTGCGGCTCTGAAGATATAGAAATCCAAAGAAGGTTGTGGGCCCCCTATACATGTATTAGGCACACAGAAGCGTCACCGAAGACTAGATGGCTCGTCCCCTTATAGATCATACAATTACGACCTCAAAGAAATCCCATCCTATTTCTAGTTTGGGAGTCAACCGCATTAATCGATAAGCAAGAAGGCGGTTAATATACGAGAAAACATCGACGATTAACAAGAAGATACAAAATCCAACTAAGGCTATGAACCCCCTATACAGGCGTTAGGTACACAGAAGTGTCACTGAAGGCTAGATGGCTCGTCCCCTTGCGGATCATACACTTACAACCTCAAGGAATCCCATTCTATTTCTAGTTTGGGAGTCAACCTGTTAAATGACATTCAATCCTACATAAAGAAGTTCTCACAACATAGGTAGAACAAATATGAAAGAAAGCAATTAATCAAACTACAAACATAACGATTAATAACGAAATGAAAAGTTATATACATTGCCATGGAAAGTTTAATAAAAGAACATGATTTCATGGGCAGCGGGGCTAGTCCCCGCACCCTAGCGAAAAGGGACTACTCGCTCATGGTGTGAGAAACAAGAAGAATAACAAAGAGAGAGGAATCCTCCATGAACATGGTGTAGAAGGGTAGTCACAGCTTAGTGAAGATGATGCGGTCCTCTACATCGTGTCGGAGCAGATTTGGATGCAGAATGGGAGATGCCAAGGCAGACCGGACAGTCTCTCTCGCTCCGTCTTCCTTCTCTTCTCGGTCTCCTTGAATGCATCTCGGGCAGTAGGTGGAGTGAAACTGGCATGGGCGGTACTGAATCTGGATTGGACCTGTGTACAGGCAGCATGTCAGCATCCCAGAACTGATGCCTCAAATGGGGGACCCTGGTGGTCCTATTTATAGCCACATATTCGACCCTCATGCTTTTGGTGTGAGCCCAAACAGTTTACTAAAACATGACCAAACGGTCTTGGATTGGTGAGCAGCAAACGGTCTTGATCAATACATCTTCAAACGATCTGCAAGCTTAAACGGTCTTCACAATGCCAAACGGTTTTGATAGTTCCTTGGCTCAAACGGTCTTCAGCTATCCTTGTGCAAATGGTCTTTACTTTAGTCACTCAAATGGTCTTGATAAAATGACCATACAGTCTTGTGACTCTGGCTCTCTCTTGATCTGGAGACCGATTGAACAATCACATTGTTTTTCTCTATTCGGTCGTGCATGCTGCTCAAAAGACCAAACAGTCTTGGAATTATTCCAATCGGTCTCTGTTGGCCTATTGGTCTTGAGACCGTTTGGGTTCGAACGGTCTTGGGACTGTTGGGGATCACACGGTCTTGAGACCGTTTGGCTCAAACAGTATTGAGACCATTAGAGCAAATCGTTTGGGTGAAACCGGTTGGCCAAAACCATTAGAGTCAAAGCTGTAGGGGTCATGACCATTGGCAATGGTTGAGGATGATGAGGCACAAAATCCCTAGAATGGTTCGATTGTTCAACCTTGTCAAGACCTGCATCAAATTATCATAAATTCAGTTAAAATTATGATTGTTGGACCAGTTAAGTAATTTTGCACATATTGATATTTAGTTAATGAAATCGAATGCATTGTGTCAAACTTGACCCGAGATGGTAATGGAAATTCCTGATGAATATGCATTCATCATTCGGTCTACCTTTCTCTTCATTTTGGTGTTCTCCGTTCAATGAATCGTGGTTTCGTCAAAATTTGCCCAATCTTGGCCATGCATGTAGCTCGCTGCTTGCCAGCCATGGTGCGACAGTGTGGGAGAGATCACCCCTCCACGTGAAATCTCATATCTACCCCTCTCGTTCCCCTTTTCATTTATTTTATCACACGAGGGTATAATGGTCTTTCTACCTTATTTCTTATCGCTTTGAATGAGTCAAATGAACCCTTGACCAGGTGACATGACCTCCTATGATTGGGCCATGTCAATGGGCCTGAGTCTCCTTTCTCTCCCTCTCCCATGATTTCTAAGATTATTTAGACTTTTAGAATTTTCTGATTGGTTGATTTTGTAAAAATTGTATCTTTTGCTCCGATTGTCCAAAAATTAAAGTAAAATATATTTTTAAATTAGAAAAATGTTATATTTCTAATTAAAATACTTTCAAGGTTTGTTTTTGATATTTGTTAAAAGGTATTTTCTAAAAATAAATTTAATAGATAAAAATTACCAAAAATACACTTTAATCATCATAACTCCAAAATAGACAAAATTATATGTTTTCTTAATCAGGAGAACTTAATAAGATCAATGGTGATGTTTTTAGAGTCTAAACCAGAGTTGTTTGTGAAATGTTCAAAACTAGGGTTTTCTTTACATTAATGTACATGATAAACCCCAATATATGATTATACATTGAAAACAGGAAAAGTGGACTTGGACTCGATTAAAGTTGTGAAAATTAATAATTGAATTAAATATGAGAGGTATGTGTTTTCCCTACACCTAAGTTGGGAATAATTGCATAACCCTAACCTAGTTTCCCTAATGAGGCTTTTATGAAACCCTAATTCCTCTTTTGTTATTTCCTTTGCTATATTTGCCTCAAAATCAGTTTTATTATTGATTTCTTGGCTCTTGTACCCCACTATCTTGTATATATTTACTTGATGCTTATACTTGTCATATTTTATCACATGTTGATTTTATTAGACTATTTAACTAGTGTAGTGGTACTTTTGTACAACCACCCATATATAGGGCATGTGTAAATTTGCCCAGGGGAATGTGTTACTCTCCCCAATATAGAATATGTGTAGGTGATCAGAATGTCTTACTCTCCCTCACCTATTGGTTGAGTTTAGGTGGGTGCCTCCGTCTTACATAGTTTATGTAGTCAATATTAATCATGCATGCAACCTTCTTGCTATTTTAGTTATGGCAAGAATCCATTCATTTATGCCTCATATTTTTGACCGTCTTCATCTTATGATGAAATCTAATCCTTTCGTTCCATGTTGTTTCTTATCTTTTGTCCTTGTTCATTGTCTCTAACACATGCCTTTCTTCTTTCATTTACTGGGTGCTTTCTCAACCTCCTAGGGTTTGATCAAGGAGTTGAGCAAGGCCTAGGATCACAGTTGTGCAACATGAGCGCGGAGGACTATGATAACCTGTACTTTTCCCTTTCCTCGTATATGTATGTTCTCTTAGACTTTGCACAAAATCCTCACTCTAGTTCTCAATTTCATGATTAAAGGTGTTTTGATGCTCGATTGGTTTGTGTTGTGCACACATGCATGTCTTAGCTTGACACCCATTTTTCTTTGGAACCAAGGTTTTAGGTCCTTAATATGTCACTATATTGGAGGTTACTTTGAACCTAATTAATGTCACTAACTTTCTCTTTAATATATTTCTTGTTATAGAGGATTCAATTATGAATCCAACGCCATAAAAATCGCATCATGTGAACCTTTGTAGCTCATGTTATGGCCTCCTGAACTTTGCTACTTAACCCTTGATTTAAATCCCGATTTAAGTGGTTTTTGACCTAATTTGGGCTGAATGGGTGTGCGTGGCCCAATTACCTGGAGGCAACCCCTTTTTTGCTTTTCCTATGACTTTGCTATCTGGTCCTCATGCTATCAACCAATCATGAAGCCTGTAAAGAAGTGAAACCACCTCTCTACTAAAATTTTGAACAATAGAACCTCCAATCCAAACACACCCATAAGGTATCTTGGAGTGGTGTAAAATTTTCAAATCTTTATGAATGGTATCCAAAACAACCAAAGGGTAGCAGTGGAAGAAAATAATGACTATATTCAACTTTTCAACAAGATTACAAAAGTATATCTTAATCTCCCACATAGGGTTTACATGTATGATACAACGTAAGGATCTACGATAGAGGGAAGTCTAAACCATAACAACTTTGTGTCCAAGCTTTAACTCCTTAAGCTATATCCATATCTTCATGCCATATCATCCAAGTCCTTCACCTAGGGTTGGAAGCATACCCCAACAAGAAGAGAAAAATAGATGACATTATCAAAGGCTGGTATGTGCAAACTAAAAAAAGGTAAATTGATAAATATATGAAATAAGGACATCAAATAAAGTGAAGCTTCCCATGGAACACAATAAATTTATACTTGCCATTAAAACAACATATAAAAGGGGTGCCACATAATCACATGAGAAATTAGGGCACATAACCCATAATTAATAAACATCATCTTGCATGCATGTGGGATAAACATAGCCCTAGAACAATATAAAAAACAAAGTCAACCAAGCCTCATAAACTTGAAACCTGATAGAGATTGGCACATAACCAAACTCCCAACATATATAATGTGGGCCAAACCTCATAAATTTGAAACCCATGTATGGGGCACATAAACTCCATCCTAGAAGCATAATAAGGGAACATAATCCAAAACCAATGCAATTATACTACTCTAGTGCTACTGAATCACATAACATATTTAATGTAGAGGCAAGTAGAAAGTATAGTCAGATTATACAAACTAGTCCCCACATACGTGACCAACATATAGATCCACCTCATAAGTGGGCAAAAGACAACACATGTAATCATATAGAGTTCCTTCTTGTATAAAACATATGAAAAGAGTCCAAAAGAATATCCATGATCACGTGATCAATAACAAATAAGGTAGTTTACATGAACCATGATTTTCAAAAGAAAAGACATTGTGTATAGGCTAATGTCCATAAAACTAAGAGAAAGATAAAATATAGGTTAATTGCTCAATCATAGATGAATAGGAGCTATAGCATACCTCTCTTTAGATTCTATACTAGTCCATGATACTACTAGAACCAAGTATAGGCTTCCAAAGCACCTATTATGCATATATATAAAATTAGGTTTAGGTTTACATTAATTATTCAAAACCCTAAAAATTTCCTTTTTAATATTAGTGAATTAGGTTATCAAAACCATGCCATATTTTAGGATATATTGTTATGAGTTTAAGACATATTTTATTATATTTATATGACTTATAAATTATTAGTTATGAATTTTGCAGTATATTATCTATTTAGATTAACCCATTAAAATCACATATTTTAAACATTATATTTTGGTAATAAAATCAATATCATTGGAAAGATCGTATTTTTATGATTTCAAAATATATTTTATTTTATTTTTATGAGCTATACATTATTAGTTATGGATTTTTGAAAATCTAAACATCATGAAAATCCTTGAAATTTGTATACTTATTATTTTTGAAATTAGGATTGGAATAAGAAATCAATTCTATTTTATTCATATCCCCCTTGTTTTCCTAATCAATTTGATGTATATGTTTGCTATCTTTCGGGTTATTAATAATTATTTATAATTATTACTAAATAATCTCCTTTTGGCCCAATGGGACGCATCCACGTCAGCGATCAAGCCATCCTCCACCGTGGACCTGGTGCGACCAATGGAACAACACTGCTTGGGCTAGGGCTCTAGTGCGTTTGAAAAGACTTCTTTTCCCCTGAGTTGCGTTTTCAAAGAAGGGAACGCGCCTGGACAAAAATATCACACCACCCCTGCCCTTCGTCTACCTCGCACAGGCTCAGAGCAAGCATCTGGAAGAGTCAACCTACTGGTTGACTCTGAGCTTTGAAGCATTAGAGGATCAGGCGAAGAAGCAGGCAACTCCGTTGGGCCCAACTGAACCCATCGGCGGTAAATGAAGGAGGATAACATACCACATCCGCATCAGGGTCGACGGAGGAAGCTCCTTGGTGAGGGTGCCAACCTAGGGCAAGCTTGATGCAAAATTGGTAATGTGAGAAGAATCTCGAGCATCGGGCGAAGGTGAGGGAAGGGGTTCCTGGAGGCCCGAAGCCTGGATTCACGAGGAAGCGGAAGAAAAAGGGTGAAATAGAGAACAAACAGAGGAGATGAGAGAGCGGGACCGTCAGGGCTTAAAAGCCCCAAATACCCAACTTATGTAAGGCCACTGGAACTGGATTGATGCAAGGCAAGTAGTGGAGGAAGAATAGCAGATGAAAAAGGAAAGGGAGGAGAAGAATATGAGAAAAGATATTAGGGGGAAGAAATGGTTTTCCCCCCAGCCAGAACATGTGAGAAGGAAAGAACAGAGGAAGAGAGAAATCCAAGTGTCGTTGGATCATAAATCCAACTTATGGAATTGCAATTGAGTTTTACAAATAAAAGAAAATGAACCGGATTGAACCGCATGACAAATATTGATTCCCAATCCGATTTCGACCAAAGTGTGGACATAAATCTTCTTCTTTTTCTCTCTCTTGAATTAAGGGTCCAAACGTTATCCAAATTAAGTGAAATTTTGCACAAAGACTAAATAAGACATGCGAATTTTGAATACACAATTAGATTTGCCTTTTTGAAAACTTTTGTATTAAATAAATCAAATCATATTTTCTCTTTCCTTCTGCATTAATGACAACACTATTATCTAAATTTTATGAAACTTCACCCACAAGTCATATTTAATGTGTTTGATACGAATTTGCCATCAATTTTACATGTCGGAGTTGTCTGTATATTTATTTAATATTTTGAAGGTTCTACACACTTTCTCTCTCCTAAGTTAACATTTTAAGAAAACTTTCTCCAAATTGGATGAAAATTCACCCAAAGGCTATATTATTATGTAGATTAGGAATCCAAGATTATTTTCCTCTTTTGAAGTCATTTATTATTTTATTTGATAATTTGTGGAAAATTTAGATCTTCTCTTTCCAAAATGAATTAAATTAATTATTATTATTATGTGAATAATGTGAAACTTGACTCCCAAGGCAATTGGGACCCAAGGAACATGATTTTTAACTCATATTCCACTCTTGGGATTTCTTTTAATGAGATATGTCATATGGCGCATTCTCCAATACTATTCATCCAATTAAGTTCTTTAACTTCTTATTACCATCCAAATGAGTCATATGTGATTATTAAGCATGAATTATCATGTATTTCATTATATACTTTATGTGACACATTTTATATTCTATTATTGGCATAAGTCTAATGTGAGAACATTAGGTTACATTAGGGTGATTTTTACATTCATTAGCTCATAAGGTTTATACCAAACATCTTTTAGATCTAACCTCAACCTTGTTTGGCTAAAACCAAAAGGTCAAACTTCTAGGGTAGGGTACAAGATCCGGTATGTCACAACACTCCACCCCTTAAAAGGATTTCATCCTTGAAATCTATTGATCCAAGCATCAACAATCAACTACTCTCCACCCCTTAAACGGTTTAACTTGACAAGTCAAACTAAACATCATATAGGGTATTACCCACATAGCTTTTAATTGTGAATGTTTAAGAGTTTTATGTTGTTCATGTATCCAACTAAAGGGTCAAAACCATCTAGGTTGAATTTTAGGTCCTCATATCTCTAACCTAGAAACCCTAAGATCTAAAAGTCATAGGTAGGTCAACTACACCTTTATATCAATCCTAGTCACAAACTCCAAAGTCAAAACTAGGGTTAGCAATAGGTTTAGGGTTTTACTAACAAAACTTCTCATATCACCTCACTGTGACTTAGCTCAAGAAAACATCGATAAAATTCAAAGAAAACATTATTTTTGTACATATAGTATATAAGGAAAATAAGTTGATGTTAAAACTTTTACGAGTGAAAACTGAAATTAGGGCCCAAATTCAATGTGAAAACCAAGTTACAATATTTCTATATTAAGACCTCCTTATCTTATCATCTCCTCGTAACCTAATTGCATCCTCATGTCAAACCTTAATGCATCAAATCATAATCAATCTATATGATTTGGTAAGATCTCCTAAAACCTAATTACAAATATATAACATAGATTAATTCTAGGGTGAACATCTCACCTAGAGGGAAACTATGCAAGGTAAGGTATCTAATTAGGGAGACAAAATTGAAATAGTCAGATTTCAACTACCATGGGCTCTGATACTATGTTGTAAAGAAGTGAAACCACCTCTTCACTAAAAATTTGAACAATAGAACCTCCAATCCAAACACACCCATAAGGTATCTTGGAGTGGGTGTAAAATTTTCAAATCTTTATTAATGGTAATAAAAACAACCAAAGTGTAGAAGTAGAAGAAAATAATGACTATATTCAACTTTTTCAACAAGATTATAAAAGTATATCTTAATCTCCCACATAGAGTTTACATGTATGATACAACATCAGGAAGTCTAAACCATACCAACTTTGTCTTCAAGCTTTAACTCCTTAAGCTATATCCATATCTTCATGCATATCATCCAAGTCCTTCACCTAGGGTTGGAAGCATACCCCAACAAGATGAGAAAATTAGATGAAATCAACAAAGGCTGGTATGTGCATACGAAAATAAATAAATTGAGCAATATATGAAATAAGGACATCATATAAAGTGAAGCTTCCCATGGTAAAGATAAGTGCCACCCAAATGGGTTTCAAGTGAAAAGAATCACAATAAATTGATACTTGCCATTAAAGCAACATATAAAAGTTGTGCCACATAAGCACATCTGAAATTAGGGCACATAACCCATAATCCATAAACATCATCCTACATGCATGTGAGATAAACATAGACCTAGAACAATACAACAACAAAGTCGGCAATGCCTTATAAACTTGAAACCTGATAGAGAATGGCACATAACTAAACTCCCAACATATATAATGTGGCCCAAACCTCATAAATTTGAAACCTAGGTATGGGGCACATAACCTCCATCTTGGAAGCATAATAAGGGCACATAACCCAAAACCAATGCAATTATACTACTCTAGTGCTACTGAATCACATAGCATGTTTAATGTAGAGGCAAGTAGAAAGTATAGTCAGCTTATACAAACTAGTCACCACATTAGTGACCAACATATATCTCCACCTCATAAGTGGGCAAAAGACATCACATGTCATCATATAGAGTTCCTTCATGTACAAAACATATGAAAAGAGTCCAAAAGAATATCCATGATCACATGATCAATAACAAATAAGGTAGTTCACATGAACCATGTTTAAAAAAAACGACATTGTGTATGGGCTAATGTCCATAGGACTAAGAGAAAGATAAAACATAGGTTAATTTCTCAATCATAGATGAATAGGAGATACAACATGCCTCTCTTTAGAGTCTACAGAAGTCCAAGATACTGCTAGATCCAAATCTAGGCTTCCAAAGCACCTATTATGGATATATATAGAATTAGGGTTAGGTTTAATTATTCAAAACCCTAAAAATTGTCTTTTTAATATTAGAGAATTAGGTTATCAAAACCATTCCATATTTTGGGTTATATTTTTCTAAGTTTAAAACATATTTTATAATATTTCTCTGACTTATAAATTATTAGTTATGAATTTTGCAATATATTATCTATTTAGATTAACCCATTAAAATCAAATATTTTCAACATTATATTTTGGTAATAAAACCAATATTGTGAAGATCGTATTTTTATGATTTCAAACATATTTGATTTTATTTTTCTGAGCTATAAATACTTAGTTATGGATTTTTGAAAATCTAAACATCATGAAAATCTTGAAAATTTGTATACTTATTATTTTTTAAATTAGAATCGGAATAAAAAATCAATTCTATTTTATTCATACTCCCCTTATTTTCATGATCAATTTGATGTATATGTTTGCTATCTTTCGGGTTAGTAATAATTATTTAGAATTATTACCAAATAATCACCTTTTGGGCCAATGGGACGCATCCACGCCAATGATCAAGCCATCATCCACCGTGGAACTAGTGCGGGCAATGGAACAATGCTGCTTGGGCTAGGGCTCTGGTATGTTAGCAATTCAGGTGGGGTTTGAAAAGACTTATTTACCCCTGAGTTGCGGTTTCAAAAAAGGGCAAGCACTTGGACAAAAATGCACACCACCCCTGCCCTTCGTCCACCTCAAACAGGCTTGGAGCAAGCATCTAGATGAGTCAGTCTACTGGTTGATTCCAAGCTTTGAGGCATTGGAGGAATAGGCAAAAAAGAAGAAAACTCCTTCAGGCCCAGCCGAACCCATCAGCAATAAATGGAGGAGGAGAACGGACCACGTTCGCCTCAGGGTCGATGGAGGAAACGTTGTGGTGAGGGTGCCGACCTGGGGCAAGCCTAGAGGAAAATTGGTAGCGCAAGAAGAATCCCGAGCATTGGATGAAGGTGAGGGAAGGGGTTCCCAGAGGCCCAAAGCATGGATTCATGAGGAAGTGGAAGAAAAAGGGTGGAACATATAACAAACAGAGGAGACGAGAGAGCGGGACCGTCAGGGCTTGAAAGCCCCAATTACCCAACATATAAAGGACATTGGAACCAGATTGATGCAAGGAAAGTAGTGGAGGAAGAATCGTAGATGAAAAAGGAAAGGGAGGAGAAGAATTTGAGAAAAGATATCAGGGGGAAGAACGGGTTTTCCCCCGAGCCAGAACACACAAGAAGGAAAGAACAAAGGAAGAGGGGAATCCATGTGCCGTTGGATCACAAATCCAACATATGGAATTGCAACTGAGTTTTGCAAGTAAAAGAAAATGAACTGGATTGAACCGCGTGACAAATATTGATTCCCAATCCAATTTTGACCAAAGTGTGGACATAAATCTTCTTCTTTTTCTCTCTCTTCAATTAAGGGTCCAAATGTTATCCAAATTAAGTGAAATTTTTTACAGAGACTTAATAAGGCATGTAGATTCTGAATATGCAATTAGATTTTCCTTTTTGAAAATTTTTGATGCGTTAAATAAATCAAATCATATTTTCTCTTTCCTCCTTCATTAATGACAATGGGATTATCCAAAATTTATGAAACTTCACCCACAAGTCATATTTAATGTGTTTGATATGAATTTGCCATCAATTTTACATGTTGGAGTTGTTCGTACATTTATTTAATGTTTTGAAGGTTCTACACACTTTCTCTCTCCTAAGTTCACCTTTTAAGAAAACTTTCTCCAAAATTGGATGAAAATTCCTAAGACTAAATTTATTATGTAGATTACGAATCCAATATTATTTTCCTCTTTTTGAGTCATTTATTATTTTATTTAATATTTTGGGTAAAATTTAGATCTTTGCTTTCCAAAATGAATTATATTAATTATTATTATGTGAATAATGTGAAACTTGACTCCCAAGGCAGTTGGGACCCAAAGAACATGATTTTTAACTTAGATTTCACTTTTGAGTTTTATTTTAATGAGATATGTCATATGGCCCATTATCCGAAACTATTTATCCAATTAAATTCTTTAACTTCTTATTACCATCCAAATGAGTCATACTTTAGGTGACACATTTTATGTTCCATTATTGTCATAATTCTAATGTGAGAACATTAGGTTACATTAGGGTGATTTTTACATGCATTAGCTCATAAGGTTTATACCAAACATCTTTTAGATCTAACCTCAACCTTGTTTGGCTAAAACTAAAAGGTCAAACTTCCAGGGTAGGGTACAAGATTTGGTATGTTACAAAGCCATACCAATGTGCAATTGATTTTGGGCCTTTGAATCCCAACACCATACAATGGCCACCCACTTTGTTCCTCCTTTTGCAGGTGCAACAACGTACGACCACCCATGGTTGGCTGGGATGTCTTTGCGCCCACCTAATCCCAATTGGCGAGCCTTATCCATTCACAACCACTCCTTCAATCATTCCTCTCTCTTTTTCACTTCGTTCTCTAGCCCTCAACCCCCCTCTCTTTTTGTGTTTCCTCCATCCCTTCTTGGTGACCACCTCCTCTGAAGAGGTTATTCGGTGCCATCTAACCACCTAGCTGCAGGATTAACCTGTCTTCATCCTCACGTGGAGCCTAGCTTCCTCGACAGAGAACCCTGATGGACCATCTCTCTCTCAACCATAGAGCATCCTCAAGTCCGACGACCTCACTCTGGCGCGAGAAGGGTTCAACTGGGAGACTTAGAGTGGAGTGGTGAGAAGCGATTGCGGGCAATTGGCAGGTGTTGATAGCCGCGTGTGGAGCGGCCAACCGTGATGATAGGCTACAGCTATTAGGGTGTAACCTCATGGGCCAATCCACAAAGCAAGGCCCAAAAGGGATCCAGGAGCCCAAACTAAGAGTTCTACCCAAAAATGCCCCCCTTTCTGACCCTTGGATCTCGATCCAAGGGCCCTCTTTCCCAGAATTAAGGTATCTCCTTTGAAAATTCATATCCTTTTAATGATTTATCCAAATATAGACATATTATATGTTATTTTGATCGAAAATACATGATCTTTAAAATAAAAATAATTTTAGAACCTAGATCTTCTTGTGATCCCTTGGATATCCTCCAAATGCATGCTTTATATGCCTTTTTGAGTTCATTTATGCTTTTTTTTGCACAAGCCTACACCTTTATTCCCCAAATCTTTATATTAACTTAATATCAGTATCTTGAGCATCTTGATACACAAAGTTTGGAACTTTGTCTACTTTGAACCCTAAAGTGATCTAATCTTGCTTAAATGGATTAATGTAGACTTCTATGTTGAGTATGATCACTTTGATTGATGTACCCTAAAACCCTATGCTTGATCTAAATCAGTAAATTTTGAGGCATGTTGAACTAAGATTCGAACTTGTCCATGCAAGCATCCTACATTGACTTGATTATGTACTTTGAACCTTGAATCATGCCTTATATGGATTCATTAATGTTGAATCTCAAACCTAAATTGCATGTGGGTCTTCAATCTCTTAAATGATTATGTGAACACCTAAATCAAAAACTTGTCATGCTTTGTGCACCCAAATACCTTGTGAATTATGCTTGTACCCTAAGGTGATTAAATGCCTAAATCTTAACTTAAAATATGCCCTAGTATGTATGTAGATAATTGAAGATCTAGTGTCTTGAAAACCTTGCCCTAATAATCACCAATACTATATAATGCTATCAAATTAGTATCTTGGTGTTTTCTATGACACATAACTCAAGTAGACTTCATCTATACATTAATGATGACAATTCTTGCATGATATTGACTAGTTTGACTATATTGATGCTTATGTTACCTAATCTTGCTTAAATCTTAAGATAGCCCCATTTAATGATCTAATAACCCTTATCTTGACCCCTAATCTTAGTTGTGATGTGCCACCCAAAGTTATAGACGAATCCACAATGTATAGTGTAACTTGGTAATGAACTCGCATGGCTAGTTGAAAAATGGGAACCTATGTTGAAGATATTGTTATGTAGATCTAGGTACACATCCAACCACCATGATTACGAGCAATGAGGCCTAACGTTGTTGATGTTAATACAATTACACTTGTTTGTAATCCCAGGATCACTACATGGACACTTATGTCAAGATCTCATAAAGTATGCTATGTTTTCTAATCAATGGTTAACCTTGTACTCTTCTAACAAGGTACATTTTCCTCTTGACCTTACTATGATATTGGCTTGCTTGTATGTATGCTCATATGTGTGCTTAGCTACTTACTTACTTGGTTGCGCTATTGCTCCTATGATTACTACTTTCATGTTTGAGTATTGTACGTTGACAAACCTTGAATATAATGTACAAAAATCCATTATGCAACCTAATGTTGACACAATGGACAAAGGAACCTAAAACATGCTTTGTATAAAATGATATCGTTAAATGTTCTCACTTGTTTCTTCTTCTTGAATATGATCATGTTTCTAGCCAAGTAAGTTTTATTATTCTTAAACTATTTATATGACTTTTCATAGTGTACTTAATGCTTTAGAATTAATATATTGTATTTATCGAATTTTTAGTTGCCAAATGAAGATCCACTGCACTCAAGGCTCTAAGATCTAGAAACAAATCACCAATGAGTATACTTGATTATAGAATTGGTATTCGCTTCTCTATATCTTCTAGTATCTTGTTACGTCTTGTTGTTACTGCTTCTACATATATATTGCATGTGTGAAATATTGTGCCATTCTAGGGACGGACACCCTGGTCCACTCACCTTTGGAAATGTATCCATTTGGAGTGTGGACTTAGGGTGATAAGCGGGTCCATGACAAATGGTATTAGAGCTAGACACACATGCATATATATGTGTAAGGCATAACACATCTTACCCTAAAGCTTAAAGAGTCTTCTAGCATCTCACCTCTTGTTGAAGGATTACCCTAAGCCACCAATTAGATGATTAGTTAGCTTCTCATCTCCTCATGTGATTCTTGTACTCGTGACTATCAATCATATGATCTCTTGATCATGGGTAGCTTATGCAAGGGGAAAGACTAAAATTTGAACAAAATAGTATAAAATTTGAGTAATATAATGACTATGCCACAATTTGACCTTAAATTGAAAACCCAACTATGACTAATGAAAGTACCTTGTAGTTATGTGACTGAATGAACATGATGGACATGAACATCACTCCATCCCTATTATGTTGAAACTCTTGAGTCCTCAATTCGACTTCTTGATTTCTAAAATCTACCCTTACCTTGATCATGAAAGGAATGGAATGAAATTATGACCTTGATCTTACAAATTCTTAAAATATGGTCACCCTATTATGGTCTTGATGTTTGATTCATGACCTTATGAAATTATATTTTGTAGTTGACAGTCACCCATTTTAGATATGTTTGAAAACTCATGATCAATGTAGACTCGTGTGCTAGGTTATGGTGGTAGTTGACTTGTGACTCCCCTAACCTAGGTCACCCCCCATTATGACTACTTCTAAATTATCACCATGTTGATTATTTAGAGCTTGGATAGGAGACCCTCTATACAACTTTGATTTCTTGGCCTAAGTCCCGCATAGGTTATGCCTATGATGATATTGATACTCGACCTCAAATCTCGATTTAATGATGATCTTGGAATATGATGACGTTGATTATAGCTAAAGATCAAGTTCTTAGAAAGACCTAGGCGTAGATAATTCATCAACCATAAAAACCATGAAAGTAAACTCAATATCAATGCCATGAAATGTTGAATAATGCTCAAAATGTTGCTCAATTTTTGTATATGGATGAAAGATTACCCCTAGAAGAGTGAGTTAAGAGACCAATTTGAGAATTGAGATAACCTCAAATATCACCTAATGTTTGGAGGGTTAAGTATACAAGGCATGAAACAATAGATATTGAGTAAAACTTTTAAACCCAACTATGCCATCTCTAAGGGATGTAAGGAAAAGTCACTGTGAAAGTGGATGACAGTAGAAGACCAAGCCTAGGAGGGAAGGCCACCAAGAAGACAAGCCCAGGAGGGGAGGCCAAAATGAATACCAAGCCCAAGAGGGAAGGTCACCAAGAGGCCAAGCCTAAGAGGGAAGGCCAACATGAAGACCAAGCCTAAGAGGGAAGGTTGCCAAGAGGTCAAGCCTAGGAGGGAAGGACAAAATGAATACCAAGCCCAGGAAGGAAGATTGCTAAGAGGTCAAGCCCAAGAGGGAAGGCCAACATGAAGACCATGCCTAGGAGGGAAGGCCTCCAGGAGCCCAATGTTGGCTCAAATGCGCACAAAAAATAATGCGCTCAAATGTTGACAGAGAAAACTCAAGAAAAAATTGGAATGACATCTCAATAAAAACCCAAGGAAGGGTAGATCCCTAAGTCACACACGAGGTATAAAATAAGAATTTAAACCCTAGCTTCAAAATGATTAGATGATAACTTTGATGTCTACACTTGACTCTCGATACTGAATAATGAAATCATGACTCTTGATCATTGATCTTGATATTGACTTGACTCCTGTGATCACCCTATTTAGATCTTGAGATCACCTTCGACATATGATCAATGACTTTCATGTCCCTAAATCTTAAAATTTTTGGAATTTTTTACTATGTTGATTTTCTCAATTTATGACTTTAGGGTGAGCACCATATGGACTAGGGTGGGACCTTCCATTGATGTTGAGAATGAAAATCACGATGTTGAAATATGATGTATGCCTCGAATTGTTGAAATATGAAATCTCAATCATGGATGTATAACCCCCACCTAGGCCAATGTAGAAGCTAGAACCCTAAACATTGGGATTGAAAGTCATGATGTACTATTGAGGTAAGATCACTATTTGTTTCACTTAAAACATGATCTATCCAAATTGCTGAATCTATAGGATAATCCCTCTCAATTTGTGATTCGTGTGATAATATTACCAAGTTAATGATCTGTGTGATGTTACCTTTACCATAACACTCGATTTATTGATATTATAAGGAAATGGATATTGTAACTGGTGATGATACCTTATGCAAATACTAGGACAATCTTGATGATGTATGGGAAAACTCAATCTTGATTGATGATTTAATTTAATTTAGGGGACAAAATTTCTTTTAAGGTGGGGAGGATGTGATAACCTATACTTTTCCCTCTCCTCATATATGATTGTTCTCTTAGACTTTGAAAAAATCCTCACTCTAGCCCTCAATTTCATGATTAAAGATGTTTTGATGCGTGATTGGTTAGTCTTGTTTACACATGTCTTAGGTTGAAACCCATTTTGCTTTTGTACCTAGGTTTTAGGTCCTTAATATGTCACTATCGTGGAGGTTATTTTAAAGATAATTAATGTAACTAACTTTCTCATTAATGTATTTCTTGTTATAGAGGATTCAATTTATGAATATATGTTATGGCCTCTTGAATTTTGCTACTAAACCCTTGATTTAAGTCTTTTTTGACCCTATTTGGGCTTGAATGGGTGCATGCGGCCCAATTAGCTGGAGATGCCCCCTTTTTTTCTTTTCTTGTGACTTGGCGATCCAACCCTCATTCTATCAACCAATCACGAAGCCATACCAATGTGCAATCAATTTTGGGCCTTTGGATCCCAACACCATCCAATGACCACCCACTTTCTTCCTCCTTTTGCAGGTGCAACAACGAATGACCACCCATGGTTGGACGAGATGGCTCTGCACCCACCTAACCCTAATTGACAAGCCCTATCCCTTCGCCAACACTCCTTCGATCATTCCCCTCTTTTTTCACTTCACTCGCTAGCCCTAGACCCCCCCATTCTCTTCTCTTGTTTCCTCCATCCCTTCTTGGCAGCCACCTCCTCCGATGAGGTGATTCGATGCCATCTAGCCATCTAACCATGAGATTAACCCATTGTCATCCTCACGTGGAGCCTATCATCCTCGAAGGCCAGCCCCCACAACCCATCTCTTTGTCAATAATAGAGCAGTCACGACTCCGACGACCTCACTCCACCACAAGAAGGGTTCGACTGTGAGACTTGGAGTGGGGTGGTGAGAAGCGATTGCAGGCGATCGACAGGTGTTGACAGCCGCATGTGAAGCGGAAAACCGCGGCGACATGCCACAACTTCTGGGGTGCAACCTCAAGGGTTAATTCATGAAGTAGGGCTCTAGTAACCCAAGCTAAGAGTTCCACCCAAAAATTCCCCCCCTTTCTGACCCTTGGATCTCGATCCAAGGGCCCTCTTTCCCTGAATCAAGGTGTCTCCTTCAAAAAATCATATCTTTTTAATGCTTATCCAAATATATACATATTATATGTTATTTTGATTAGAAAAACATGATCTTTACAATAAAAATACATTCAAAAACTAGATCTTCTTGTGATTCCTAAGATATCCCCCAAAAGTATATGCTTTATGTGCCTTTTTGCGTTGATTAATGCCATTTTTATGCACAAGCTTACACCTTTATGCCCCAAATCTTTATATTAACTTAATATCAGTATCTTGAGCATCTTAATACACCAAGCTTGGAACTTTGTCTACTTTTGAACCCTAAAGTGATCTAATATAGCTTAAATGGCTTAATGTGGACTTCTATGTTGAGTATGATCACTTTGATGCTTAACATTGATTGATGTACCCTAAAACCCTATGCTTGATCTAAATCAATAAATTTTGAGGTATGTTGAACTAAGATTCAAACTTGTCCATGCAAGCATCCTAAATTGACTTGATGATGTACTTTGAACCTTGAATCATGCCTTATATGGATTCATTAATGTTGAATCTCAAAGCTAACTCGCATGTGGGTCTTCTATGTCTAAAATTATTATGTGAATTGCTAAATCAGAAACTTATCATGATTTCTGCACCCTAATACCTTGTGAATCATGCTTGTGTTATAAGGTGATTAAATGCCTAAGTCTTGACTTAAAATATGACGTAGTATGTATATTGATAACTGAAAATCCAGTCTCTTGAAAACCTTGCCCTAATGGTCACCCGTACTATATAATGCTCTCAAATTAATATTTTGGTGCTTGTTGTGACACATAACTCAAGTAGACTTCATCTATACTCTAATGATGACAAATATTGCATGATATTGGCTAGTTTGACTATGTTGATGCTTATGTTGCCTAAGCTTGCTCAAATCTTAAGATAGCTCCATTTAATGATATAATAAACCTTATCTTGACCCCTAATCCTAGTTGTGATGTGTCACCCTAAGTTCTAGACCAATCCATAATGTATAGTGTAACTTGATAATGAACTCACATGATTAGTTGAAATGTGGGAACCTATGTTGAAGATAATGATGCATATATCTAGGTGACACATACAACAACCATGATTATGAGAAATGAGGCATAACCTTGTTGATGTTAATACAATTACACTTGTTTGTAATCCCAAGATCACTATGTGGAGACTTATGCCAAGATCTAGTTAAGCATGCTATGGTTTCTAATCAATGGTTAACCTTGTACTCTTCTGACAAGGTACATTTTCCTCTTGACCTTAATATGATATTGGCTTTCTTGTATGTATGCTCATATGTGTTCTTGGATACTTTCTTACTTGGTTGAGATATGGTTCCTATGATTACTACTTTCATGTTTGAGTATTGCACATTGACAAACCTTGAATATAATGTACAAAAATCCATTATGCAACCTAATGTTGACACAATGGACAAAGGAACCTAAGACATGGTTTGTATAAAAGATATCATTAAGTGTTCTCACTTGTTTCTTCTTATTAAATATGAACATGTTTCTAGTGAAGAAAGTTTTTATTATTCTTAAACTGTTGATATTCCCTTTCATAGCGTACTTAATGCTTTAGCATTAATATATTGTGCTTATTGAACTTTTAGTTGCCAAATGAAGATCCACTGCACTCAAGGCTCTAAGATTTGGAAATGAATCACCAAATTGAATACTTGAATATAGAATTGGTACATGCTTCTCCATCTCTTTTAGCATCTTGTTATCTCTTGTTGTTACTACTTCTACATATATATTGCCTGTGTGAAATATTGTGCCATTCTAGGGACAAACACCCAGGTCCACTTGCCTTTGGCTTTGTAGCCATTTGGAGTGTGGACTTAGGGTAATGAGCAAATTTGTGACAAGGACCATCCTAGGATTGTGGTATACATGGCTTTAAGCATGGACCTATCTCATGCAGTTGTTTCTTGGAGACAAAGTTGGTGTAGTTTAGATTTCCCTCTATCTAGATCCTTTTGTTGTTGTAAACCCTATACGGGAGAATGATGATGTACACTAATATAAAATTGATTATAGTCATGAAATTATATTCTGCTGCAATACTCTTTGGTCTTTTGTATACCATATAAAATAAAGATTTGAAAATTTTACACAACTTTCAACATACCTTTTGAGTATGTTGGGAATGGAGGTTTGATTCTTCAAATTTTTAGTAAAGGGCTTATTTCACTCTTTTACATCTCCAACATACAAGCTCTCATATCAAGTCTCATGAACTGCTCTTTAAGTTATACATATTCAAAATAAGAATCATATTTTCACATAGTTTCCTTTTATCATCAATCTTTTAAGTTTCACCCAAAAAAATCAATCTTTTAAGTTTTAATGTGTCATGACATGGTTTTTATTATTTACAATTAATTGGTTCCACGCCTTCCACCACTTATTCAACAACTTTATACATAGTTAGTATTCAACATATCTAGACTTCATCTGAACTCCACATCTCTCTCCAATTTTTATCTTATTCTTTTCATTGTGATTTCATATTTATTATACTCTTTAGGTTATACCCATATAGCTACTTGGCCATAGTACCCACAAGTAAAGTAACTAAAGAGTCCTACACTGACTCTTCCTCGTCACTTGAATACTTGACTAGGGCATCCAAATGATGAGTTTAAGATGCATCATGTTCATATCACATGCATTACTTGGAATTTTTTTAAATCCTAATTCCTTGTAGACTCAACTAATCTATGCTCTGATACAACACTTTTTAGCTCCCTTTCGTAACATACCACTTTCAAAAACATATGTCATTGAGTGGAAGCACTATTCTCAAGGGGAATGCCAAAATATGCTAAAAATTACAATTAGAGTAAATGAAACACCTTGCCTTAATTTGAAAGATAGTTCATACATAATTCAGGAACATGCAATCTAAAATTTGTTTATCTAAATATCTAAATCTACTGAGGCAATATTTGGCTAACAAAACTAGGGCTTGATATAAATGATAACAAAAGGTTGGATCTAGTTGGTAGATTGAACCCCCACCAAGAAATACTTTAAATACTCCTAGTCCCTTGCTTGTTCTTTTAATCTTCAATTGATTCAAATCTTGTGTACATCACATCCCCACCCATGCAAAAACACAACGCCATAAGTAAACAATACTTGGCACTTTATAAGACAGAAAATAACTACAATTTGACATGAAGTAAACTTGACATGTAATAAAATTGACATAAACTTGATCATGGATTATCTTTTAACATTCTTTAAATCATTTAAACATGACAAACTGAATGACCAATGATTGCTAGCAATCCCATAATGCTAGGAAATCTTATAATGACCTAAAGATCCACGGTCGAGGTGCATATAAATGCTTAATCAATTCCTTAGCTTTAGTCATTATCTTAAATTTTTACTTAATCATTAAATGTCTTTATTCCTAATCTTGAGCATAACAACATTGCTCCTTCTTAGTCCCATAATGTGATTTCTTCCCCTCATAATGTCTTAATGGGATTTCTCCCTTCTTTGAAACTTATTCATTATTCATAGTAACAGAAGCTAGGGTTTATATGATAGAACATAAGAAATAAACCAATCATTCACTAATATCTATACAAGGTTTCAAATGGACAAACATTCAATATTTTATGAACAAAATAATGTGCATAACCATTAGGATAAAACTTCCAATGAAACTGGATTTAGTTGTGCCATGAATGCATGGTGCACTTACCTAGAGAAAACCACCTTAGGTCAAGTGATGTGACTTTATTGGGCCTTTAATCACCTATAATTTGATTAATAACATAATGTGTACATTAGTTCATAGTAATTAAACCTTAATCTTTTTTCCAAAATATTGAAGCATTTTTATTTTGAAAATAGAGTTTAAAAATAATGTATGATGATAGAGAATCAAAATATCTTTCCAACAAATATTTTTCCGTTATTTTTTGAGGTCATTCAATTTCTATGAATTTTGCAGTATGAACCAATCAAAAGTCAAGAAACTATAGCGTGACATCAATTCAATTGGAAAATAAATTCGATGTAAATGAAATGTGAACAGACAACAAAATCATAATCCTACAAGATGCATAAATCAAGATGTGGGGTCAAAAGCATCAGTTGATCATTTAAATTTCCTCATAGATAGAAATATAAAGGTGAGAATAAAAATCCAAAAACTACCTTGCTATAAAATTGCTCAATTGATCCTACATGGGATATAAAAGGATTTTATCTCTTGGTTTTTTTCTCCTTCGATCCATGGTGGAGAACACCTTGCCTAGAGCTCTCTTGCTTCGATCCAACACTAGGCACATAGACTTTTCAAAGAAAATGAGGCTTCCAATAGCCGCTTCACTTCATGCCGAGATCAACGACCCTTGGTTGAGGTTGAGAGGTACACATGAGTCCAAGAACTACTTTGATCAAGGTCAACCGTAACAGCAAGAACTTACTTCATTGAAAAACCCACCGGACAGACATGAAGAGAAGTCAAGAATCTTTGTGAGGTCTAACCAAACTGACAACATCACCCATGAAGAAAAGGAAGTCCCGAGGTGGTGATCATAGATGTAGGTCACGAGCCTACTAATCGGAAACCTAGATAAATAAAAGGGAAAAGTGTGAAAATGGTTGAAAAAGAGAAAGAGAGAGGAATCTAACAAAACTCATTGGGGGTTCAATTTAGCAGGAAGAAGCGATGATGGATGAAAAAGGGTTGGGATTTCCAGAGATCAAAAGTGAGTAGTCTGGGTTGTCCAAGGTAGTAGAGATGTAATTGATGGGGGAGGAATCCAAGTTGAGGGGCGACTATGATTTTGGCACTGTTAAATAGGAGGGAGGCACTTTGTGGATGCACATGTGAGTCTATGGTGGAGAGGGGTTTCAATCTCTAATTGGGCATTTTGTCATCAGAGTAAGAGATAGTGAACACTAGGTCTCATTTGATTCATAAAGTCAACTTAGATTTGAAGGATAAGAAATCTCCAAAAATGACCGAGAAATGATGGAAGAAAGGATCGGGAAAGGAAATCCATGTGATTACATTCACAATCACGATTAAAATAGAGGTGGGAGATGACTGGAAAGCCCTTGTATTAGGTATGGACAGTGGCTGCCACACATGTGAAAAGAAAATGATCAGAGAGACACGTGATAGAGAAAACGATGCACAATCTTAGTTTCATACATTGCATTTATTGAACTCATAATCAAATTTTACGGAATATTTCCAAAGTAATTTACAAGGTCAAAAAAGGTCAAAACTTTTCCAAATTTGGACCTTAGGCTAATGGGTAGTCTTGATCCTTCTTAGATAATAAAAGTCAGGTTTACATATCTTTTATGTAAAGTTTCTACATTGATTATTGAACTTGATTATTATGCATTAAAGGATGAGATAAGTGCCAAAATACTTTCCTTTGTAAGAATTTGAGTCAAATTTCGAGATAAACACTTACTACCCACTCAATTTTTTTTCATCTATCTTCTATGCCTTTGAAGAGAGAGAAATGAAGTTAATGATACTTTCTTCCTATGTAAACATTTCTAAATGAAAAAGAAAACTTCTTGATAAAGTATCCAATATGTATTTTTGAATTACAACACATTTATATTGCTATTTTATTTCCTTTAAACATCATAAATGGTAGGCGAGAGAAAATGTAAAGGGAAAAACTAAAATTCAACATTTTAAGTTAATTGCAACACATTATGGCATATGTGTAAGTGGAAGTGTACTTTTAGTTTTCTTTTTGTTGTTCCTACTTTATTATTCTTTTTTTAAATTTGAAATTTAGTCCCACATAACTTCATGATAAGTAATTACATGAATGGCTTTCCAGAAGTACGGGCAACAAATTGGGCTGCCAAGCATTTCTGGATGGAAAAACTTATGGATCTAAATACATAATTGTTAAATGTAGTGGAAGGAAACATAAGATTCCTATTTGATATGTTTTGAATGCTTTGAAGAAGAGAGATGACATCATCTGCAAGATATCCAAAGGTATCAAAGGCAAAAGGCAAGAATTGACGGTGATTGGCCTTTACAAGCAGCTCCATGCTTATGAAACTTTTTTAAGGCGGCATCAGAGGCTACCTGACCTGCTTTAAAATCACCTGATAGGCAACCTGTCAATGGGGAAACTCCAGTAAGGTCAACACATTTGTGCCTTCCATTTGTCCAATCAAACAATAAAATATCAACAGGTCACTGGGAGTGAAGAGCATCAGACCTTGTACCAAGGAAGGCCACATGTGCATCCTTCATGACCTTTAACCCAACCTGAGAGAAAACACCAAAAAGAGCATCATAGACAATGTCATGATGAAATTTATAACCAGACTGCGTGCGGAAGTGAACAACATGATCTCTGAAGGTGTCCAGGTCAACAATGTTGGATAGAGTGCAACGTTCATTACTAGGATACAAGGGGATCATGAGCCGATAACGGAGGATAGCTCGATACTCAATAGGTTACATAGACAAACCAAGGCCATCAATAGGAATGACAAGAAGGAAGTCTTGTGCATGATTGGCTTGTAGGGAGGTAAGAACAACTCGTTGATGTTGGGATAAGCCATTTGCAATGAATTGCTGGATGACAGTTTTGTAGTAAGCGTCTGCCAAAATAGACTGCGTCTTTGGGGGTGGCAGAAGGCGTACGTGATAACTTGGACCTGGAAAATAATGGAAAGATATTGCATAGGACCTCATGTGCTGTAGTGAGGGAGATCCCTACAGGGATACAACCAACTTCACATAAAATGTGGTCCTAGAGTTCTTGGGAGTGAAGATGAGAGGAAAAGTAGGCATATTTCAAGACATCATTGGAAGAATTGATGCCTAAACCTCCAAGATGTATAGGAAGTGTTGCCAAGTTTCACTAAAGTCCCCAAACCCTGGGCCATCACCAACAACGAGGTGAGGTAGACAACAATGAGGGATACGATCAAAATCACTTAATATGAATGCAATAGAGGAAGGGGGTGTTGCTCGAAGGCCAAATAGCATCTTGGGCATTCTAACACAAGACCATAGAAGAAGGAGCTCACATTGTGGATCTTGCAGTAAGGACAAGCGATCCATCTTGTCAAGAGTTTTGTCTACACACTTCTTGAGAAGCTCCTAGACAAAACTTGGTTCTTTGGAAACAAGACCACCTAGAATCTTCACCCCATGTTCTGGTCGAGCGATGTCAATAGGAAACAAGCCAAGCTATGGATCTCGTCTAGGGTCAGCATAAATCTAAAAAATCTCTATATTCTTACTATTGAGATGAAGACCAAATGATGGACCATGAGAATGGATAAGAGATAACTCCTTAGAAACCTCACTAGTGTGCCCAATGAGGGTTCCATCATTGAGATAAAAAGCAAGCAAGTTGAGGCAACATTCATCCTTCAACTGTAGAATAAGAGGGTGAAGAGCCAAAGAAAAAAGGAGGGGTCCCATTGGATCACCTTGTTGGATACCAACTGTTGATAGAAGAGGCTCACTTTGATCTATATAGAGGGGAGATGGGGAGCTATAGCAGAACTATACCCAACGTACAATAGACAGGCAATGAAGATGGACCTCTTAAAAAATAGCAAATATGTCAACCATCCTGAAGGCATTGTTGAAGTCAACCAAGGCCATCGTCGTAGTGATACAGTGTTGTCAGTCATGGACCAAGCAAGTGACTGCATGTAGAAGGGCCTCAACACCACCAGAAACACCAACCCTATATTGATGATCCTTAAGATAAGGGACGACATCTGACAAGACGCCCTTCATCACAATCTTAGAGACAAGGCGGCACGAGATTGTACCCACAACGATAGGTCAGATTCCATAGTCTCGCTTGATCAAAGGAGTCAAAGGAGCTCTAGCAATGTAGGGTGCTAGAGAGACAAGACAACGACCGACAAGCCAAAGATTGATAATGGCAGAAACTGCATTCAAAAGTTCATCTTTAACAGCAGATACTGCCCCACGCATAACATCAATAAGGTGTTTTGCGCGGAGGCCGTCGCATGCACAAGCAGTCCTTTTCTGAAAGAATAAGATGGCATCTTCAACCATAGAACGATAAGCCACAAAGGGGGTACAAGGGATTTCAGACGAAGGTACCACCACTGGTTGGGGAAGTTGCGGGTGATTAGCTTCAAGATCCAGACGCATAGATGCATTGGCAGGGGCAACACCACTAGATGAGAGAATCTGACCGACGATAGTGAATTGACCATCTTTAATTTTATTCTTGGCCCGACAAACCACAACTTCAACATATTGATAAAAAATAATAGGACGTTGGTGGGCCAAAATCTAAGCAAGGAGTCGTTGAATACCATATGTACCTGAATTCCAAGTTTTAAGAGCTTTAAGGATAATAAGTTGTTGAAGGGAGGCATGCTTCTGTGAAGAGCGTTCTTGAGCAGACTCGGGGTAGAAGCGGAAGAGAACACATGTTGGGAGTAGCAAAAGATAGACCCAAGCTTCAATGGAGCACGAGAAAGCTGCTACCTGGTGCAGAGCAGCACAAAGGGTGTCAACAAAGGGCATACAACAAAGAAGTGGGATACTCTTAACTATAGGAGCACCCATGCGGAAAACCAAATCCAGAAGATATGCATAAAGCACGAGGCGGTCTGTAGGAGCAGGTGGAGGCTCAATACACTGACGAACAATCAAGGTACAAGGAATAGGAGTCAGAAAGCCAATCATGAAGGCCGCTTGCAATCCAACCATCAAGTCGACTGGCCCCACACCAGGATTATGAGTTAGACACATAGTGGCACCAGAGCCATCAAAAGCCTGGTGATGACATGCCTTGGACCAAGGAAGGATGCCTAGGTAGAAACCACACATCCAATGCTTCGAAGAACGAAGAACTTTCACCAAACCTTCCCAAACATCAACATACTCCAACACCTTGTGGATATCACTTACTCGCACTGGGGAAGATAGGTGCTCTGTACGAAGGTGATTGGAAAAGCTAGCTGGGGTAAAAAGGTTTGCCATGACACGTATGGAGACTCTTAAAAGGGCATGTGATTTGGGAAGAGGATTTCAACCATGCATGAGTTTGGCGGCTTCTTAGGCTACACACAGTCCCCCTTATACCCGGCCACCCACCCGTTTTTTGGGAAAATAGATCTGCAGCATTTGCAGTTGTCTTTGTATTAATACTCATGCAAAGTCCATGCAAAGTCCATGCAACAATATGTCTCTCCACTCTTCTCTCCAGAGTATTAATACTCATGCAAAGTCCATGCAAAGTGTATTAATTCGTTTTTTCTCTTGTAATTATTCTCTCTCATTCTAATCCACCCACCTGCATTCCCGTATTAGTACAGTACCTACGGAATCCAATAACAACATTGATATGGAAGCATAAATACAGTAATTACGAAATCCAGTAGTAATATTTGTCATCTGAACATAAGTACAGTACCTACGGAATCCATGCAAAATAAATTCCAACTCAATTTTTTCAAACATAAGTACAGTATTTACCAAATTATAAAACCAAGCATAACTACAGTACTTAACAAATTACAAAATCAAGCATAATTGTATAACTGATCTGGAAGCATAAGTACAGTACCTACAGAATCCATGCAAAATAAGTACAGTACTCACTTGTTAATTCTATCTCAGTTTTTTCAAACATAAGTACAGTACTTATCAAATTATAAAACCAAGCATAAGCACAGTACTTAACAAATTGCAAAATCAAGCATAATTGCATCACTGATCTGGAAGCATAAGTACAGTACCTACGAAATCCAATAACAACATTTTTCTCCTGGACATAATTTTTTTACAAAAATGTTGTGCACATCTGGTCCATAATCAACTATAAAATGCATCTATAAGTATTGTACTCAATTATTAATTTTCAACCCAGTTTGTCAAATATTAGTACAGTACCTCTCAAATTCATTTGTGAATGTATATGTATTTATTGTAGGTACAATACTTACATAATCTGCAGTGGGGATAAATATGCAATAGAATTTTTTTGTAAGCTATAGTACATTGATATCTGCCATTTGCATGACAGTTGCATGGAGTAGGTGGCGAGATAATTATTTCATGCATCTTTTTGCATGTAAAAACATGCATAATCGCTGCTGCAGATATCCATTTAATTGTGCATGCGGCAACACGAGAGTTGATGATTCCCGATGACCGGGTATGTGCCGGGTATACGGCGTGCTATGCGTAGAATTTTTCCTTCCAAAAGGATGAGCCAGCTGTAAGGGTTGAAACATCTTGAACCCTAGAACAGCTTCTTGGCGGCTGTGTCAAAAGCTGGCCCTTTGAAAAGTCAACTGGAGTGGTGGGAATCCACATCCGAAAGGATTTCGATTCAGAAGCCGGAACTAGCAAGTCCAACCTCCGCGGGGTATCGTGGATCTTGGCTGTGAGATCTGGAGGGCGAGGACAGGACGTAGCACAGATAGCCGATTATATATACAACCAGCATGTGTAGTCTTCAGTCCAATGAGATTTGGGGAAGGAACAGCTCGCTGATAGCCAGGCTCATCGCCCAAGTCAAGGAATCCTGTTGCTCGCACAGCGTGGCGCAGCGCTGCTCCCGTAAGCCGCATTCTATTTTTGGCAGACGACCGCAACAGGGTCGATGGCGTGTAGCTGCTGGACGTGGGAGGCATCTGAGCCCTCAACGGTGTCAAGGGAAACCCAAGTCATGGATTCCCTTTCTCTCACCAGAAGCAGGGACTAAGCTCTAATACGTCATGCAAGGACTACGGAGCTGGGATGGACAAAGGGAAGGAGTGCCGCAGGATGGTGCGGGGGGGGGGGGGGGGGGGGGAGCATGTAAACGACGTAGAGAGAAATAGGAGGAAGTGCCCCGTCGCAGACAGGAAGAGCGTCGTGGTCCTACAGGCCTGAGACAGAGAAGGTGATGTGATCGCACAGGATCAGATCGCTGATGGGGAGGGCGTTGGTGCAATCCGCCGCCACAAAACGGACTCCCATCAGCGAGAACCTTTCCGCCTCCGCTAGACCTAGGTTCCCTACGAGAACCTTTAAGAAAATATTATTTCACGGTCTTTTCAATTAATCTCTGAGACTATATTTACTTAATAAAAATCACATTCTAAATTTTAAATTAGTTATGAAAATTGGGGTGTGACATTTCTACCTACTTTAAAATAAATTTTATCATTGAAATTTTCTTTTGGATACTACCGACCTTAGGATTTTCCTAACTTCCTTAGTTAAAGATAGTTAACATTTTAAGGTTCACTTATGTTCAAATTTTACATGAAAAGAGATATGTAACACATGGTATTTAAATTTCAATAAAGATTCATCTATTACTTTGGTCTCCTTTTCAACTTATACATAGGGTTCATTAAGCCAAACTTATCACTACACTTAGGGCATCTACCTTTGATGTATTCATAACTTCTATACTTGGGTGTAGATGACTATATAATCTTACATCATTAGGTACATCCAACATTTCTTAATATGTGGTAATCAGGCACATACCCAGAGATGTGGGGTCTTGTTATGCTACCTCTCACTAACCTACTAATACATTGTCCCATTTCACATGTACTAGTAAGACAGGAGAAATGCATAAAAAATTCATGCTTATGACGTCCATCTTCAACTCTCAATTCACTACTACAGAAAATGTTTTTTACAACGGGAAAAATACAACAGTTCTGTTGGTTGTGTTGTAGTTAGCATATCTTTTACAACAAGTCTATTTGTGTGTTGTGAATTATATATTTTATACAACACAAGTTATATACAACAGGCCAAACTCGTTGTAGTATATGTGATTACTACAACATGTGCTAAATTGTTGTAATAGACTGTAATATCACAATATACTCAAACCTGTTGTAAAAGACCATAATTACACAACATGCTCTAACCCGTTGTAATAGTCACTTATGCTAACTTGTTGTAATAGATCATCATTACACAACATATTCTAAACCGTTGTAAGAGATCATAATTACACAACATGCTCTAACCCGTTGTAATAGTCATGTATGTTAACTCGTTGTAATAGACCATCATTACACAACATACTCTAACCCGTTATAAAAGATCATAATTACACAACATGCTCTACTCGTTGTAATAGTCACATATGTTAACCCGTTGTAATAGACCATCATTACACAACATACTATAACCCGTTGTAGTATACTATAATTACACAACATGCCTTCACCTATTGTAATAGTTACCCGTTGTAATAGACCACAATCACACAATAGGTTTGCACGTCATTTGTTGTATATGCACAACAAAGAATATATGTGTTGCATAAAATGAAACTGGTTCAGTGGTTTGAGATGTGCCTTACTTTCAAGTGGTCTCAAGTTCGAAACCTTGTGTCTAGATGTATTTCCTTTTGTCTCAACATGTTATATAGAACACCCCTATTACAACAGGTGTGTTCAATGATCTACAACATGTATTAACTATTGTATAAAATACATATATTACAACATGTGCAACACCTATTGTATAAGGAACCCCCCCATAAGACCACGCGATCTAATACAACAGTTGACACCCGTTGTAAAATGGAAACATGAACTGTTGTAAAAACCATTTTTTGTAGTAGTGATTGTCTGGTTGTGACCATTGACAATGTAGAGGCTATCTCATTATCAAGGATAAGGTCGATATTTAAAATCTAACTAGGTAAACCTCTATCCTTATTACATTTATTTCTTTTCTTGTCATTGTAGGGCATGATATCTTTCTTGGGGAGTCCATTCATATACGCTGATTTCATACTTTCATCTTAGAGTGACAATGTGAATCATATTTTCCTAGTGACCATCTACCAAATTACTCTGATACCGTAATGTAAAATCCCACTTATATATATATATATATATATATATATATATATATATATATAACTGAGAGGAAACATTATTCTAAGGGGATGTCATAGTATGCTAATCATTGCAATTAGAGTAAATAAAACATCTTGTGTTAGTTTGGAACATAGTTCATACATAATTCATCAACATGCAATCTAAAACATGTTCATTTAAAAGTCTAAATCTACTAGGCCAATATTTGGCTAACAAAACTAGGGCATGATATGAATGATAACAAAGGCTGAATCGGGTTGGTAGATGGAACCCCACCAGGTCATACTTCAAATCCTCCTAGTCCCTTGCTTGTTATTTTGATCTTCATTTGCTTCAAATTCTGTGGACATTGCATCCCTATCCATGCAACAAAAACAACATCATAAGTAAGCAGTTCTTGGCATTTTATAGCACATAAATTCACCAAATTTGACATGGTGTAAACTTGACATGAAATTAAATTGATTTAAACTTGATCATGGTTTATCTTTAAACATTCTTTGAATCATTTTTAACATGATGAATTGAATTAGTGAATATATGCTACCACTTAATGCCCCATAGGAGCCCATGATTTCTAGTAAGGTGATAATGCTAGGAAAGCCCATAACGACCCAACGGTCTATGATCGAGGTGCATATAAACACTTATTCCTTTCCTCTGCTTTAATCATTATCAAGGATTTTTATTTAATCATAAATGTCCTTATTCTTAATCATGACCATAACGGGATTGATCCCTCTTAGTGCCATAATTGAATTTCTCCCTCATAACGTCTTAATGGGATTTCTCCCTTATTTGAACCTAATTTATTATTCATAGTCATAGCTCTGGTTTATGCAGTAGACTATAAGAAATCAACCAATAATTCATTGATATCTCTACATGGTGTCAATTGGGGAAACATTCTTAATTTTATGAACATAATGATGTGCATAACCATAAGGATAAAAGACCCAATGAAACCAAATTTAATTGTTCCAAGAATGCATGGCCCACTTACCTAGAGAAAACCACTTAGGCCATGTCCAACGACTAGATTGAGCCTTTGATCACATGTAATTCGATTAATAACATAATGTGTACATTACTTCATAGTCATTAAACACTAAGCGTTGTTCATTGCAATATTGAAGTGTTTATATGTTGACAATAGTGTATAACGATAGAGAATCAAAATATCTTTCCAACATGTTTTTCCATCTTTTTCTAATGTCATGTGAAAATCTATGAGTTTTGCAATATGAACCAATCAGAAGACATGAAACTATAGTATGACATCGATTAAACTTAAAAACAAATTTGATGTAAAAGAAACACAAAAAGATGACGAAACCATGGTTGTGCGTGACACATTAATCTGTCATGGGGGTGAAAGTGTTATTCAGTCATTTAAATTTTCTTGTGGCTAGAAATATAAAGGTGTGTGTAAAAACTAAAAAATGACCCTACGTTTCAAATTTCTCTATTGAGCCAGCATGGGAAGAATAGGGATTTTATCCCCTAGCTTCATCTCCTTTGATCCATGGAAGAGAGCACCTTGCACGAAGCTCTCTTGCTTTGATCCAGCGTGAGACACACATCTTTTCTAGGGAATACGAGGTTCCTAATATCCTATTCACATCATGCCAAGATCAACCACCCCTGATAAGGTAAAGAGGTACACAAGAGTCCAAGAACTGCTTCGATGAAGGTCAAGCGTAACAACAAGAATGAAATCTAGTGAAAAACACACAAATAGGGCATGAAGACAATTTGGGAATATTTGTGAGGTCAAACCAAACGTGATGGAATCATCACATGAAAATAGAAAAGGCTGGAGAGAATATGTAACATGTCGACGGTGATCATGGTTGTTGATCACGTGCCTGCTAGTTAGAAACCTGGAGAAACAAAGAGGGGAAAGTGTGAAAATGGTCGGAAAAGAGAGAGGGGACTCTGAAAAAACTTACTAGGGGTTCAATTTTGTGGGAAGTGGTGACGATGGATGAGAAAAGGTTGGGGTCACCATAGATCAAAAGCGAGTAGTCCAGGGTTGTTCGAGGCACTAGAGATGCAATTGATGGTGGATGAATCTAGGGTGAGGGCCGACGATGCTTTTAGCACTCTTATATAGAAGGGAGGTGCTTTGGGGAGTGACATGAAGTCTATGGAGAATAGGGACTTTGAGCCCTAATTATACACTTCATCATTAGAGCATGAGAGAGTGAAAACTAGGGCTTATTCATTTTGTAAGGTAACACCATATTTAGAGGAGAAGAAATCTCCACAAACAATTGATAAACTAGGGCTTTTCCAACATAGAAGTGGGAAAAAACTTCATTTCATCATTTAAATTTTTTCATGGGTGGACATACAAAGGTGTTCATAAAAACCCAAAAATGACACTGTAACAAAAATTGCTCTTTTGATCTAGCTAGGGAAGAATGGTTATTTTAACAACAGGTGTCTTCTCTTCGATCAATGGCGGAGAAAACCTTGCCCAAAGCACTCCAATTTTGATCCAACATGAGGCACATGGCCATTCCAGGGAAAACAAGGCTCCCAACAACCTCTTCACATCACTTCTGATCAATGTTCCCTAGATGAGGTTGAGAGGTACACAGGAGTCCAGGAACTGCTTTGGTCAAGGCCCATCACAACAAAAAGTATTGAATTCAATGAAAACCACATTGATAAGGTACAAATACAAATCAAGAATCTTTGTGAGGGGAAACTGAACTTGACGACATCATTGTGTAAAGAAAACGAAGGCCGAAGAGTGTCTGCAACATGCCGATGGTGATCACAGTTTCAGGTCACAAGCCTACTAGTTAGAAACCCAGTGAAACAAAGACGAAAATCATGAAAACGGTCGGCAAAAAAGAGAGATTTCTTGAACAATTTATTGGGGTTCATTTTTGTGAGAAGTGGTGGAGATCGATGAGAAAAGGTTGGGGCCACTAGAGATCAAAAGTGAGTAGTTTGACATTGTTTGTGGAACTAGAGATGAAATTTATGGTGGAGGAATCCACAGAGAGGATGGTAGAGATTTTTGCACTCTTAAATAGGAGGGAGGCACTTTGTGAAGGTGTGTGCGAGTCTATGGTGAAGAGGGGGGTTCGATCCCAAATTGGGTGTTTTTTCATTAGAGAAAGAGAGAGCAAAAAGAAGGGCTTATTCAATTCATAAAGTCACCACATATTTAGAGGAGAAGAAATATCCAAAAAGATCGAGAAATGAGGGAGGAAAGGATTGGGAAATGAAAGCCATGCTCATACTACATAGGTTATTTCACTTGATTATTATGCATTAAAGGATGAGATAAGTGGAAAATTAATTTTTTTTGATCCTTTGCATAAAATTTTGAAATAAACACTTATTACACATTCAATGGTTATATCATCTATCTTTCATGCCTTTTTTGAGAAAATTTCTTGGAGGAGATGGAAATGAAGTTAATGCTACTTTCTTCTAATGTAAAAGTTATAAAAAGAAACATAAAATGTCTTGCTTAAGTTATTCAATATATATTTTTGAATTCCAACTCTTTATTTACTTTAAGAATCATAAAAGTGAAAAGGGAAAATTAATATTCAACATTTTGTAACGACCCCGTCTCCCGGTAACCCCCAATTTGAGTTGAGAAGTGATGAACAAGATGAGAGAGTCCTCAAGGTATCTTATTTCGATTCATACCCTAAGACTTTGGCCAGGCAGTCACACGGATCCGGGAGTCGTTGTATTCCGACTAGCGGTGCGGAGGAAAATATTTCCAGCCCCCGGTCGTGATCCTTTTCTAGACACCTCTGTCTTTAGGATAATCCTCTAATAACTCCCTTGGGTTCTACATAATTTGTAAAATTGAATAATTATTAAAAATTAATTGAGGAACCTATGCTCTGATACCAATTGTAACGACCCCGTCTCCCGGTAACCCCCAATTAAGGGAGACCCAGAGGTCAGAGCCGTTATTCAACTAACAGGATCAAAGGTTCAACAAATAATCAATAACAATTAATAAACTTTACCAACTAAACTGAAAATTGGTATAAAATAAAACTTTATTTACCTTTTAAAACCTGGGATTTCTAAACTTCTATCCTTGAAGATACTAATCTAACCAATCCTCATGTGCACGTTACTTCTCATTTAATTCCACATATGCCGCTTTACTATTTGTTCTTTTTATTGTACCTAAAACGCCGACAAACAAAACATCGGTCAACAAGAAGTTGGTATGTGGGGAAAACAATAATCGTGCAAATATGTTAACAATGTAATCCTTCAATTAATCATTTAACAACCAAGATTATGTTTTAAGCCACACTACTCAATCCTTACCTATCCCCTAACTCTGTGCTATCCCTACAGTGGACTTGTATGCTACCTCTCTTTAGGTAGATTCTTACCCTCATGGACCTACCTTGCAGGTAGCCAATACCTAGGGTAATAGAGTCGCATGGCACTACCCGAAGGTAGCCAATATCTAACTCATGATGACTTGATGGTCCTACCCCATTGGTAGCCATTTACTAAGTCATTTAATGACCTGATGGACCTACCCCATTGGTAGCCATTTACTAGGTCAACTATTAAGCCACAGAGGGGACCATGATCTGAGCTAGTAGGCACATGTCTTAGGTGATAGTAATATCCACATTATACTTTGCATGAATTAAATACATCCAACAGTTTAATTCAAGACACGATGGAAACATCGATAAAAATCCCGGAAAACTAATTCGGGTAGTCATAAGGGTAACCACATACCTGTACATGTAGATTCAGGTGTAAGAATAATCCAAACAACAATGAGCAAGCAAGCATTCAATAAGATCTTGAAACAATTATACAATTTCCTTTTATTACTCATGTCATTAAGATCTATCAAATCTAGTTCGCTTCTTAGGATTTCTAGTCCACTTTTAGGGTTTCCATTGCAATTAGGGGTTCCCTTCGTCTTTTACTATTTTAAACCCTATTTAACGCAATTGATCACAAACCCCAATTATCTCACCTATTCTTCAACATTAAGGTTATCTTAACATATAACCCTATTTTCATATTACAGGCACATTAATAATCAATTAAGCTTCTTTTTCATTAAAGCTACTATTTTTATCCCTTTAATCTATGACAAGATCATTATACACATTTATCATCAATTCATAGTTCATTGTGGTCCGATTCACATATGAACTTGATTTGCCATTAATTCTATTCTTTATTCATGAGAAAACCCTAATTACTACATTTTAGGTATTTATCCAAAAATTAGGAACTTTAATGCTTGAAATAGCTTATAACCTTGAAAACTCAGTTCTATACATGAAATCGAATAATTAAAGCCATTAGTAGTCCTAATTACCAACATTAGGGTTTCAAGGCCCAGAAAAGCCTATTTATGCATATAAACTCTACATTAAACTAATTTTATGCAAAGCTCATCTTTTTCGAACTTAATGATCCTTTTCATCATTAACATATTAACATCAACTCTAAATACTCATTTAACCCTTTCTAATTTGTTAATCATCAAATATTAGGGTTTTTCATTAATTAAACTATTAAAGATAGTATCTCTATATACTTTTTAAATTGCAAGCATATTCAGGCTCCAATTATATTTTTATTGGATTCCTCTCATTTTTCTGAGAAAGTTTCATATTTTATGCATAATCATCCAAGCTACTATTAGGGAGATATGAATTTTGTAAAATTACCTACTTTGGGCCAATTGGGAGATGCCACGTCACCCCTTTCATGCATGTTGCTCGCTGGGTTTGCAAATATTTCGAATTGACACTTATGCCCTCCCACGACTCTTTTAGCTTTGTGATGTCCGAAGGGTAAAACCGTCCAAAGTCAGCTCGTCTCCTTCCTCGCGGCTGCGCTTCTGCTGTCGTTAGGTTAAGGCTGAAACGCGGCCCGGACGCTACTCCTTGGGCTCCGATGACCGCCAGGGCAACTCCCCCTAGCTCCGACGTGCCCCCGCACAGGAGAGGGAGCAACTGGCCCGTGGCCATGACGGCCAACTCGAGCTTCCTAGCTCTACAGTACGCGTACGTCCCATGGCCGTCCAGCTGGTATCGCGCATGAGTTTGGACACCAGGTCACAAGCCGTGTTCCTCCTGGTCCGTCGGCCTCCATAGAACCTTTAGGACCTTCAGGCCACAGCCGAGGTGGCAGGGTTGGGAGTGGATGAGACCTGCAAGTCCACCGCCCATGCAGCTGCGCTGCTACTACCCCGCCCAGCCAAGCGGAGGGGATGCTCACCCAAGCTCTTTAGGAGGTTGTGGAATCGACAGACCTTCCTCGCAGACTCTCCCTAGCCCCCCGTTTGATCCACAGTTGATTTACCTTCATGTTTAGGGTTTTGGACAAAAAAGGAAGAAGAAGGAGAGAAAATGATTTAGGGAATCATCTTGGATTCAACTCTGGGATCTACCCCTTTATATAGGGGTGGGAAACGAAGTCCCAAAGTGTGCAATCCATGAGGAGTCAAATCCTATCCCAAAAGGAAACTTAATTTCCTTAGACAAAAGTAATATTCTCTCTCTTCATCATCTCCTTGCTATTCCTTTTCCTATAAATTCTAGGATTTTAAAAATCCTTTTTTTCTTAGTCTCTCTTATGCTTGACTTTTATCCCTTAGGCACGAAATTAAGTTTTCCTTTTAATAGAAAATACTTCCTTTCATCAATATCACAAAATTCATTAATAATGTATCACATTACCCTTTTATATTGCAATCATGGTATTTCCTCTTTCCTCTTTCTTCATTGGGACTCCTTGGATCCCAAGAAACTCCAATAATTTGAAATTTCTTTTTAAGGAATACTCATCATCCTGAAATGCATCAATATGCATTATTTCGCAATACCATGTTGAGTTCTTATTAAAATATTTCTTTTTGAGGATTTCTTTATGTTTCTCTTTAATTTTCCTCATTGGTTTTCCTTTTTACATTAAGAATCCTTGGGATACGAAATCCCACTAAGGATAACTCAATTGCACATCTTTTCACTTGTTTTCCACATTTTATCATTGTTTTCAATTTCTTTCTTAATAAAGAAATGTGTAATTGATCTTTTCTTTTATTATTGCATTTACTATGCAACTTTGGACTCCTTGGAACCCAAGGAACCCAAGAGGCATGAAATCCCTCTTTCGATTTTCCTTCTAGAGGTTTCCACATTTTTCTTTCCTCTATATTCTTAACAACTCAATTATTCATTACTTAATTGAATTTTCTTGTTATTGGGCCCAATAGACAATAAATCCCACAAATCAAACAACAAGGCTATTTTAAATGAAATCCATTTATTCACAACAAATTATATTATTATTTGTCCAAATATCTTTAATATGAGAAATTGCATTTCCCAACATTTGGGGTTGTAACAATGCACTTTCTATGATCATATCAAGGTTTAAGGCATTTACGTGCATTCTAGGGTCGAAAGACTCACAATAGGCAACCATAGATTATGATTCATCAAGTCAAGAGGTCTAGATCTAAAAGATGATTTATATCAGCAATATTAAGACATAGAGACATGCATATGTTAGGTCAACCCAACCTTGGTTCAAAGTATAATCAAATATTCACATAATAGGGGCATATACATGCATTAGATGTCAAAAGAAACAACCATAGCAAGGAGGATGCTAGGGGCTGATATTCAGGTCAAGAAGAAACATATATTACTTCTTTGGGGTTGATAGATATTATTTCATCATGAAGTAGATAGATTATCAATTTAGGGTAGGGTACATCATTAGAATCTCGACACTAGTATATATCTACAACTAGAGTAATGTATAAGACATAGTGATGATGATGACTCCCATTAACTTAAATATGTACAAATGTTATCGACTTCAAGGTTAGGAGGGTAGGTATATATCAAATATTCAAGATTCGTCACAATTATGCATTAAGCATGGTCAAAGAAGTCAAAGATCACATATATATCATTACTAGAGATTTAGAAGAAGATTCAGGGTCTGAAACCATTCTCATGTTGTAGATCCTTTTGAGTTGATCGATTTGATATATAGGTTCGTGCATTTTGGACTTAGGGTCTAGGAGTTATCATTTTATTTTGTGAAAACTTGCATTAAAAACTTAGGGGAAAAGAGCTAGGCATTACCTAACAATAATTCTACTAATCTGGGCCATTTGGGTGAGATTCAACGGTCGCATTCTCTAGGCATAGTGCACTTTTGTCTAAGGCTACTAGTTGTCCTTTTCCACTCGGTTCCACTCCTAATCACCCCTGGCTCATCAATCGTATCGTGCCCCTGAGTGATCGAGATCGTCTGGACTAGAGTCCATCGTGGACTCCCTTCTAGACAAATGACGCCCCTCTTCTTTGTCAGTTTGTGATTACCCTGTTGCCTATGTTGGAACAGTGTTGGAACAGGGGAAAAATCTTCCCTCCCTTTGTCGGCTGCCCACAAACCAGAGACCCCCCAGCAGTTTAAGCAGTGTCGAGGTGGTTGGGTAGGGCAACTCGTGGCCATCTTCTCCCCCCCTCGCCCGTGCTGGTCTGATGGGCGGTTTGTGGGCGAGGATACTACCCTTAGTTGGCAGGCATCCACCGGGTGGAAGAACAGAGAGTCGTCGAGCAAGAGAAAGAAGAAAGGAGGGGGAAGGAAAATGGCGGCTAGAGAAAACTACCAAAAGGAGAAGGGAAACCAAGGGGAGGGGTATTAAAGGATCTTGGGTTTAGGGTTTAGATGAGGGGAGTACAGATGGCTAACAACTGCCTGCATTACTCGGTTTGGAAGAGAAGGAGGGTAGTTACTGCCCTTTGTGACTTTCCCGATCGCGAGGGGGGAGGAAGCTAGCGGCTGGGCCGTGATGTCAATACTTTGGGCCCATCAAGGTCGGCCGAAGTCATAGGAAAAGGCAAAAGGGATGAAGAAAAAAAACTAATTAAAACATAATTAAGGAAGCAAAGTTCATACGACCATATCTTTGGCTATGATTGTCTGATTGTGGTAATTTTTATACTGTTGGGAAGATAAAAGAACACTCTATAGTTTGAAACATCTTATAGAGCAACGTGATCATACTAATCAGGTTAATGATTATTTACAAAGTAGTGAATCATTAAATAGTGAAAATTAGATCAAAAGAGCAAATCAAAAGTACACATTGTGAAATTGATCATTATAGTGTCCATCTTAGAAAAATCTCAACTCTCCAATTATGAAATTGACATAAAATTCAATAATAGGCCACTTTATGAGAGAGGAACATATCACTTGAAGAGAGAGAAAAGGTTAGGTTATCACATCCTTCCCTCCGTAAAAGAAATTTCGTCCTCGAAATTCTCCCAAGATCATAGACAAGAGTCAGAGATGATGTATTCCTTATGCTTAGGTATCAAGTAATCTCCTTCATGGGTGTATACATGGGTTTCCATCATTAAGGTTGTACCCACCGACGTATATGTATATCACTTAGTGTTCCATCATAATGTGACATCATCATGGCATTAGGGTTTACCTATCCCTTAGTATCTCTGGATTAGTTTTTTTTTTCATTTGGGTATGAGATTAGGAATGATACTATTGATTATTCAAGCTAAGATTTCTAGGCATCCTCGATCAAGTCCATGATTTAAAAGTTACATCTTTTATGTATAGTATGATTTCATGTTAGGTCAAACTTATGTGTGTGACTCCTATAGCATATATCAATTTTTAAACATAAGTGAGATATTTCATGTATCAAGCATCATTCGAGGAACAACATTATCATCAATATCAAGGTTTTGTAATTTTCTCACTTGTATCTAGAAAGAACTTCACAATCTCAAGCCACTCAATCTAAGACATATATATGTCCAACAAGACCTACTAGCCACAAACTTCTACCCAAATTTTTTTTTCTACCCATCTTTCGAGGGACAATGGTAGCCACTAGACTCCTTTATATACAATTACTAACCCGAGTATGAGGCTCATCATGGATATCACACATTATATACGTTATCTTAGGATCTTGGGACATCCCCCTCACCCATATAGCAAGCATTAAATTTTCAAGTGCCTCTTTCTCTAGGGCTAAAATTATTCATAGGACGTCTAGGGTTCAACACTTTTAAGGAAACCACACACTAGGTTACTCAATTCATATACTTGTAAGTATTCTAGTTAGGGACTCGTCATCAAGTATTTCATCATTCATATTATTCATCATTTCAAATATTTTTGAGTTTAGGTACTCTAACCTTCTCCCGAGGTGGGTCGAATCATATCAAAAGATCACCCTATTCATAGGTCTCGTGCTAGAGGTCTTGCTTTGTAAAGATATTGAGGCTCGTGTTCATCTCGAACCATGTATCCTATCTCCACACATACAAGACTAGGTACAAGCAAGCATGTCAACCCACTAGCTATGTTTAGCACATCAACCAAATGGTATGTATCATATAAGGTGCTGGGTTTAGCTAGGGTTGCATCGTCAAATTCATTTCATATCATCAAACTACTTGGCCCTATCAAGGAAAAACTTGGGTCTTATCAACATCAACATCATCATCAATATCATTATCATTATCTTAGGTTTCTAGGTTACACACTGGCCCAACCTATATCATTGCTCTAGACAACCCAAGATACTACTACTATCATCTAAACTCTCTCATCTAGACTTGATGTTACATCTCTTTCTCCTAGGTTGCATTGAAACTCGCTTCCTTTCTGTGTGTGGTAACATTTTTCATATGTACATATAATAATACTTGAAATATGTTTTTTCCAATGTTTAAACAGGCGATGAAAACCACCATACTCCATTCGAATAAAACCAAAACCAAAATGAGTTACCACACTCATGAGGCAATCTAGTATCATGACACCTAGAGAACTAGCAAGAACATGGTGCACACTTGTGTAGACATCCTAAGCACATGTCAAGAATCATGTCAAGGGAGGTAATTTATACAAGTCTACACCTAGTTCTAGAACATCTAGGTTCTAACCTAGAGTCTAAGTCAACATAATCCACAAGGATATTTCATTAAGTTTCTAGGGTTGAGATGTAAGGTGAGTTTAGTTTGTGTTTCATGTGAGCAATGTTTGGTGTAGTTATTGTTCATGCTCTGATACCATCTGTCATGGAACAGGAATCCTAGTCCCATGAATGAAACATATACCAAAGGTGAAATGCGGAAGCGTAAAGCTTAGCACACATGAACAGATAATAAGATAAAGGCACCAACGCTGTCTTGACATTCAACAAATATAAATTATACAAAATGCATTATATTCATGAATTTAGTTACATATTTCTAGAGTCACTTTGTACAAGTCTGCTCATGTATACTATATCTGGATCTTACAACAAGTACACCTAGCTTAGCTCACCAAGCCCATCAACCTTCTAGCCATCTCTGAACCTAAAAACAACATACAAGAAATGGGTCAACACACGAGGTGTTGAGTATGGGGCAAAAAGATACATATATGTATAAGCTTTGGATAATTTTGAAAAGATTTCAAGACTAAACGAACAAGAATAAACATGTTAATAGTTTAACAAATGCAAAACCATATTTTATGTCATTTCACTCCATTATACCAACAATATCAAGCATGTTTAAGGCCTTTGACCATCTTCCCATCGGAAGGGTCTGTAAGGGTGCTCATATATTTGAGCAAATAGACAAAGAAGCATACAATATATGTCTTTTCAATAAAGAAAGCGGTAGTCATATAACTAGATAATTCCCATACCTAATTTAGAGATTCATAACCTAACTTATCCTTCATCATCTAGACAAATGCCAAACCTCATTAACAACAAGATTACACACACATTAGATTCTTATCATTAACCCTAATTCTCTTCATTTTAAGGGTTTTGGCCAAGTTAGATTACTAGTTACTTTATAAATCATTAGATGATCTTATAATGAGTTAGAGGGCATCATGATGGTGTGGGTCGAGTTTCATGCCATTATGACGTTCCATGCACTTTCTATGATCATATCAAGGTTTAAGGCATTTACGTGCATTCTAGGGTCGAAAGACTCACAATAGGCCACCCTAGATCATGATTCATCGAGTCAAGAGTTCTAGATCTAAAATATGATTTAGATCAGCAATATTAAGACATAGAGACATGCATATGTTAGGTCAACCCAACCTTGGTTCAGAGTATAATCAAATATTCACATAATAGGGGCATATACATGCATTAGATGTCAAAAGAAACAACCATAGCAAGGAGGATGCTAGGGGCTGATATTCAGGTCAAGCAGAAACATATATTACTTCTTTGGGATTGATAGACATTATTTCATCATTAAGTAGCTAGATTATCAATTTAGGGCAAGGTACATCATTAGAATCTTGACACTAGTATATATCAACAACTAGAGTAATGTATAAGAAATAGGGATGATGATGACTCCCATTAAACTCAATATGTACAAAAGTTATTGACTTCAAGGTTAGGAGGGTAGGTATACATCAAATATTCAAGATTCATCACAATTATGCATTAAGCATGGTCAAAGAAGTCAAAGATCACATATCTAGCATTATCAAATATTTAGAAGAAGATTTAGGGTCTGAAACCATTCTCATGTTGTAGATCCTTTTGAGTTGATCAATTTAATATATAGTTTCGTGCATTTTGGACTTAGGGTCTAGGAGTTATCATTTTTTTGTGAATACTTGCATTAAAAACTTAGGGGAAAAGATCTAGGCATTACCTAACAATAATTCTATTGATCTGGGCCATCTGGCTGAGATTTAGCGGCAACATTCTCTAGGCATATTGCACTTTTGTCTGAGGCTACTAGTTGTCATTTGCCACTCAGTGCCGTGCCGAATCACCCCCTGGCTCATCAATCGTATCGTGCCCCTGAGTGATCCGGATCGTCTACACTAGAGTCCATCGTGGACTCCCTTCTGGACAAACGACACCCGTCTTCTTTGTCAGTTCGTGATTCCCCTGTTGCCTGTGTTGGAACAGGGGAGGAACAGGGGAAAAATCTACCCTCCCTTTGTCGGCTGCCCACAAACCAGAGACCCCCCAGCAGTTCGAGCAGTGTCGAGGTGGTTGGGTAGGGCAACTCGTGGCCATCTTCTCCCCCCCCCCTCTCGCCTGCACTGGTTTGATGGGCGGTTTGTGGGCGAGGATACTGCCCTTAGTTGGCAGGCATCCACCGGGTGGAAGAACAAAGAGTCATCGAGCAGGAGAAAGAAGAAAGGAGGGGGAAGGAAAATGGAGGCCAGAGAAAACTAGCAAAAGGAGAAGGGCAACCGAGGGGAGGGGTATTAAAGGATCTTGGGTTTAGGGTTTAGATGAGGGGAGCACAAATGGCTAACAACCGCCTCCATTACTCAGTTTGGAAGGGAAGGAGGGTAGTTACTACCCTTCGTGACTTTTTCGATCGCGAGGGGGGAGGAAGCTAGTGGCTGGGCCGTGATGTCAATAATTTGGGCCCATCAAGGTCGGCCCAAGTCATAGGAAAAGGCAAAAAGACTGAAGAACAAAAAGTAATTAAAACATAATTAAGGAAGCAAAGTTCATGCGACCATATCTTTGGCTATGATTGTATGATTGCGGTAATTTTGATACCACTGGGAAGATAAAAGAACACTCTATTTTTTGAAGCATCTTATAGAGCAACGTGATCATACTAATCAGGTTAAAGATTATTTACAAAGTAGTGAATCATTAAATAGTGAAAAGATTTCCTATGTGTGGATCTCTTTGCAAAAAGTTTTAATTTTTAGTGATTTTCAGTAATCCGCTGTATATGATTTGCTTCCGCTTAGTAATCTTGTGTTTTATAAGTTGGATGCCACAATCCTTGTAAGGCAAACATGGTAGCTGATGCACTTAGCAGGAAGTCTTCTTCTCTTCTCATGAAGAAGGCACAAATGAGCTCCATGGTATGCCATAGGTGGGATATGATTATCTCTTTTTGGAAAATGAATGTGTAGTTGGAAGTTTCTTTGTTGGAAGGTTTGTTAGCATAGATGCAAGTCAAGACTACGCTGAGACAGAAGATCAAAGATGCACATCAGGAAGATGAGATAGTGAAGTTGATCTGGTCAGAATTCGGCAGCGAAAAGCGTGATGGGTTCCATGAGTCCGAAGATGGACTAGTTTGTTATCATAATAGGATGGTGATCCCCGATATTGATGATATGAGAAAGCTAGTGCTCGAGGAAGCACACACATCGATGTATGCTATGCATCCAGGAGTCACCAAAATGTATCATAATCTGAAGGATATGTATTGGTGGCCTGGCTTGAAGAAGTATGTATCCAAGTTTGTGCCTAGGTGTGCGGTATGCCAACAAGTTAAGGCTCAACATCAGAAGCTGGAAGGTATGTTGCAACCTCCGGAAACCTTAGCTAGTGGTTCTTTATCATGTTTTCACACCTTTGATGATTATGGGTTATGGATGATGGTTTGTAAACCAATGCTATGTTCAATGCGTGAAGATGATGCCTATTAAGAACATAAGATGCTAGTTTATAATCTCAAATGGATTCCCATGATTTGATAGTAGTAATGTAATTGATACAGTATGCCACACATAGTCTTGATCATGACATGTGTAACTTCAAACCCTAATGACATGATAATCAGTAAAGCTCTATGTCTGGTGATTTTAAGTTATCTCTCTTGCTGCGTATACTAACCATGCATGTGTATAAGGTGAATTCATAGCCATGTAAGAGCTATGAGGCATATGTGTTTGAATAACACTGTATCATGATGATAACTCTTGTTGATGAAATAACATGCATCACCGGTATAAGAAGATAGGTCTAAGAGCCTAATGAAGGCTGAGTGCCTAGTGAGGTGTTATCCTCTTGATGATGAGATAAGGGGTTATCCCCGGTGATAATGTAAGATGGTGATGATTCCTTGAGTGGCAGTGGCTTTCTGTGATAAGGGATTGAGATCCCAGGACAAGGTGATGATGACAGTAATAATATAACTCATTGCTTGTGTGTTTTACAACTTGGTTGCCTCAACAATCCACATAAAATATACTAATTAATTGCAGTGGAATATATCATGTAGTTTGCTCTAGGCATAGATCCATCATCGTCAGTAGCTGGTGATGGTGAAACGGGTTCTCCTGCGGGTTAACCCGGAGTGCATATTGTTGAATATGCGGGGTTTCTCCTAGCCAAAAATAGTTGGATTTGAGTACAATTGTGGTTGCAGACTCGGTATATATGGAGCATGGTGAACAAGACCATGGCTCAGGATATGTGATAGAGCATGAATGCAGTCATGGCTCAGAGCACGGTGAATAGGCCCATGGCTGAAAGTGTACTAGCGCCGAGACCTGTACCAAGGTGGGCTAGGGTTATGGGTAGCTTGCGGAGCTGACCCTGTGGCTGAGGCCACTTAAGCATGAGACTGCGGTCCTACTTTGGTTCTCGTGCACTGACCACGAGGTGGAGAGGTCGTGGAGTCCGTCTCTTCCATCGACCTTGTATGGCACTGATTTTGGGCTTTGCAGTCGATGGTTGGATTTGAGTGGTACAACTCACTTCCTTAGGGCATAAAAATGCGTAATCCAGCCGAATAGTATTTATAGCTTAAGTACAAAATATGGAACATTGGTTGAGGCCTTGCTTGTGTAGGTAATCTTCTTATACACTACAATTACTTATACATTCCTTGTCATTTGTGATAAGATCATATAAATCTCATCTTGTCAATCATGTTCCATAAAGAAAATCAGGGTATATGCCTCCTGGATATTTTGGTAAGTTGGATAATACAACAAGTTCTGCTCAGTATGTTTCTCATATTATCTGCTTATGTCAGTTATCTGCTTTACCTACTTTAGCTTTCTAGAGTTTTATAGTTTTGGTGGGGAGTTATGTTTCTCACTGGGACTGGGTGTCTCACCCTGTTGGTTTACATCCCTTTTAGGTGATCGCGCTAGACATGGTGGTGGTCGCAAGGTTGAGGTCGGCAGCAAGAGGAAGAGCAGTAGAAGGCAAGAGATGGACATGCTGCATGTCTTGGTGTTTTGTAGTAGAGTCCTAGAGTCATCCCTATACTCTCAGGTCCTCGGAGGTGTTTTGACGACATTTCATGATGTATAGATGTTGAACCTTTGTTTATCCTGTTGTTGGCTTGTTATGTACATATAAACAGGTGATGAACTCATGTGCTGGCAGAACAGCTGGATCTTGTAAGTTTGTGGATTTATATCAGGCTTGTAATGTTTATATAACATGTTTCTTTATAGGATCTAGATGCAATAGTTCTCTTATATATGATTTCCGCAATCACTTTTAATTAACCGTGGGTTTTTTTTAAATATTTGGTTCCACACGTTTTCGCATGTCATCTCACTGTTTGTGTGATGGCGGGGTGTAACAACGTCGATCGGACAAATGTTATTAACTAAGAGGAAGCAATCACTAACAGCGGATTAGCAAAAATCACTAAAAATTAAAACTTTTTGTAAAGAGATCCATTCACTGGAAAACTCTTTCATTCAGAACCAAAGTAAAACTTTACATCCTGGTTCATATATATACATCTCATGTACTTTTTCTTCTCGAGGAAAACAAACATTAACTACTCTGTTTTAACTATACACATGTAGTATAAAACCCTCGAGGCTCTAAGCAAAAATCTCAAAATCACTAACTACTACTCCGAGGACCTGAGAGTACAGAGACGACACATAGGACTTCTATATACATCTGAACATGACATGACAGTCAATGTCTCCACCTGAGACTTTCCCGCTATCCCTGCTACTGCTGCTGTTGTCCTTCACCTCCTGAAGGATTCCTGTCTCCTCATCCGCGTCCACCTAAAAATGTGGTTCCCACGGGGGTGAGACAATTATAAAAATTGCCCCAACGAGAGATATAACTCTCCTCCAGAAACATTATTATTGAAACTTGAGAAGATGAATATGAACATGAGAATCATATTTATTTGACAGCAAATATTTTAATGTCTAACAGATTAGAACATTATTCTATATCAGAAGTATTGTAGTTATAACTTGATAGAATTAACATGTCACTTATCCTTTAATGAATAGGAAGAACATGTATAACATCTATTCAAACAACAGAATCATTACCACTGCATTAACTTTCTTCAGGCTTAGATCATATATCTAAAGCCTGGCATTATCAATGTGGAGTCATGGCCCGTAGCCATACTCTTTTCATAAGTGTTGGGATCTTAATCCCTCACTTCACCACTGGGTTTTTCTCATCCTTTCACAATTTCAATACCATAACCATGAAATCCTGGGTATTCAAACCCTTTGTTCATCACTTGAGCACTATTACCTCTTTCTCAGGTAACTAACTCCTTTAGGTCATTTGACCAAGGTAAGTATGATACTTGCTACACAAGCATCCATCCTGGCACTTGATGCACATTAACTCTCTTGCCACCTCTTACCAGGCACAAGGTATATTATGGCACACAAGGCCCAATAAACAAATTCAAACTAATAACACATCATAGCTCATACTTGGCTATGCTCATCATCTCATGATACCTGCATGGTTAGCACATATAATAGCAGTACATCAATTATCTATCAATATCATGCAAAAACAATGTATTAATAATTCAAGGGTATTACCCTTAATCCTTTACCAGGATTTGGATTTCCATCACACATGGCTCACAAAACCATTCACATCTTGTCACCTCTCACTAGGCAACAACTTTATTCACATGGCACACAAGGCCATTCACATCTTGTCACCTCTCACTAGGAAACAACTTAAAACAAAGGCTTACAAGCCCAACTCATCTGGTTACTTCTTTCTAAGTAACAAAAACATAATGGCACATATGGCCAATCAATTCTTATCAAATAAACATCATAGCTCATACCTGGCTATGATCATCACCTCATGAGACCTGCATGATTGTCACACATGATAATAGACTTATCAAGTTCACAACACATCATGCAATACAGGGTAACACCACTATTCCCTTACCAGGGTTAGGGTTTACCATCAATTAGGGTTTTCTCTCACATATCATTACCCTTCATTAAGAATAGGGTTTTCCATTATTAACCATTTAGGTTTTCAAGATCATATTATCAATGATCAAACCCTAGTTCATTGCTCCCCACATCTAGGAGCCAACATTTATACCATAAGTATTCAATCATACTTATTTATTCTCATCAATTATCATTAAATGATTATCATCACAAGGTATGAGTATCTCTCTCATCCTTAAGTTGAGAATTAACAAAACGACCATGTTAGGTCACTTTCAATTCAGCTCTAAGTCAAGCATAGACCACCACGGCCGTGCTACCTTGCACGGTCGTGCAGAGTGAAGCTACCACGGCCGTGCTACCCTGCACGGTCGTGCAAAGTGAAGCTACCACGGCCGTGCTACCCTACACGGTCGTGCAAAGTAAAGTCACCACGGTCGTGCTGCCTTGCACGGTCGTGCTACATAGGATCATCACATGAATCATATATATATATATATATATATGAATTCTATTATTTGATCCTTTCAACTTGATTAGGTCACATCAACCCTTCAATCAAATGCATACAACTATGATTAACATAGTGTACTAAGTCATTGGTCCTATAATCAATTAGGGATGCATTCCCAATTAGGGTTTCTCATGAAATCACCCACAATTAGGGTTCCACAGGGATGCACCCTCAATTAGGGTTTCATTTGGAATCACCCTCAACTAGGGTTTCACATGGAATCACCCTCAACTAGTGTTTCACATGGAATCACCCTCAACTAGGGTTGAATTCAATAACCCTGTCAATTAGGGTTTATGTTCATGTTTAGGGTTTCATGATCTCTTTGCTTAAGGATCATAACCCTTAATCACCACATGAATCATATTCATGTATGAATTCATGCTATCAACTTCTTAACTTTATTAGGTCATATCAACTCTTCAGTCGAGTACATACAACTATGATTAACATAGTGTATCAAGTCATTGATCCTATAAGCAATTAGAGATTCATCCCTTAATTAGCACATAATCACTTAAGTACTATTAGGGTTTCAACCTCTGTACTTTCATTGATTATCATTATTAATCATCATTGGATCAATAGTACATTCATCATCTTACTTCCCAAAGATTGAATTACATTGGACCTCCATTACATAAGGTATCCAAATGAATTAGGGTTTTCAATGTTGATTCCTTCAATCATTGAATTCATGGAACCAATCATCAATTGGACCTTCACCCATACTTCAATTGAGTTTAATAGGTCAATCTTAAACTTATTTGACCCTCAATTGACCCTCAATTGATCATCAATTGGGGTTTGATTCAATTGAATTATGGTTTGGAATCAATGATCCTTCAACACTAATCAATGCAGAACTAGTTGCATTGAAACCATTGAACCATCATCCAAATTGGGTATGACCTGAACCCAAACGGTCTTGAGGCCGTTTAGATGACCTCCAAACGGTCTTGAGACCGTTTGCCCAACATATCACTCAAATCTAAGCAATCCAATTGGGGTTTGGTTCATTGGATTGATCACCAAATCAGCATTGCATTGTATAACAGCTTGGTACCTTTAGACCTTCAAACACCTAACCATACTCAACCCTAGACCTCCAAACGGTCTTGGGTGACCACCAAACGGTCTTGAGACCGTTTGGTGAAAAATCATCAAGGATTGGTCTATCGAGCTGATCAACAAATCAGCACTTCATTGCAATATGATTGGGTACCTTTGGACCTTCAATTGGTCAACTATACTTGACGCCAGACCTCCAAACGGTATTGGGGTGATCCCCAAACAGTCTTGAGACCGTTTGGATGATCCCCAAAAGGTCTTGAAACCGTTTGGGCTAATAAACCCAAAATCTCAACTTAACTCATTGGAATTTCAGCACTGTTTTCAATTAGGGTTTGCCTAATTGAATGGCCTTCAACTCACTATCCCTTTGGAGTTAACCCCTAAAATTTGGAGGGTAATTAACCAACATCATTAGGAACAGGAATACCAAACGGTAAATGCTTGGTCAACGCACTCAAACGGTCTTGAAACCGTTTGCCCAAAAAGTTCAATTAAAACAGATTGAAAATCAGCACTTAATCCAATTAGGTTTCCCTAATTGATTGGGCTTCAACTCAAGATTCCTTGGGAGTTAATCCCTCAAATTTGGAAGATCATTAACCAACATCATTATGAACAGGAATCCTAAACGGTCAACGCTTGGGCAACTCAACCAAACGGTCTTGAAACCGTTTTCCCAAACAGGTCAAGTTAATCAGGTTGAAAATCAGCATTTAATTCAATTCGATTTCTCTAATTGATTGGCCTTCAACCCCCGATTCCTTTGGAGTTAACCCCTCAAATTTGGAGGGTCATTAGACTACATAATTAGGAACAAGATTCCCAAACGGTCAACGCTTGGTAAACTCAACCAAACGGGCTTGAAACCGTTTGCCTCCAAACGGTTTGCAAACCGTTTGGTCACCAAACGGTTTTGATGAAACCGTTTGGTTCCCACTTTTATAAAACATTTGCTCCCAAGATATTTGGTGAGGTGCTTTCTTATGATGATGTCATAATCACCTTCCTTATTGAACCCAAGAACAGCAACCGTTCTTGATGGAAATTGCAGCAAAGAAACAAGTATGTATCAAATTGAAGAAATCAATCAACAAAGCATAGAGAATTGATGCAATAGCAATGTTTAAGTGTTTAAGTTATAAAACTCGCCTCCAATTGATCTCCAAAGCTCCAAGATCACGCCATTAATGGTGGATGAAGCTCTAGCAACTCCCCCTAGGCTCGTCCTCAAGCTTTTGATTGCAAATGTTGGCTAGGGTTGAAGAGGAGATCGAAATAAGAAGGAATCCATACTTTATTTTTGATTTCCACCATGAAATCAAGGAGAACGAAGGTCAAGAGCTTACCAACAGGTTGGGAGGCGTCCTCCTTCTACTCCCTAGATCCTTGGTCGGTTTTACAAACAAGGGAAAGAAGAAAATCCGAAATAGCCTTTCATTTGGCTTGAAAAAGGCACTTTTATAAGGAAATTGATGAGAGAGAAAATGCATTATTAAAATGCATTAAATTCCAAAAATATGGCAGCCTCTCCCCCCTCAAATCCCTTAAGGACGAGTCACCTTCCTTTGCCTTTAACTATCCTTCATTATCCTCAATTTAAAGAAAAGCAAATTAAGCACCTTAATGCTTATTATATTAATATCCATATGTGAGTGGGTTTTCTTTTTCTTATAATAAGGTGAGTGGAATTTCACCTACTTAGGATATTTTCGTTCCTTATCTTGTCAAAGGAACGTCCATCCTTATTCAAAATCAGCCCAAAACATTTTTGTTGAAAAACCTTCAATTATTTTTATTCATTTTTGCCCTAAATCAAATTAGGGTTTCAATTAGGCATTAATCTTGATTATTTTAATATCAAGATTCTCTTTCCTCCAACTTAATTCAAATGAGGCACCCCTATCATTTTATTTGCTATACATGATGCCAAGAAACATTAGGGACCTTATTGAAGTGGTAATTTGCATATTGAACCCTAGGTTTTGGGTAAATTGCACTTTACACCAAAACTGGATTTTAATGCACAACATTGTCCAACAAGCTCTATCTTGGTGTCCAGACTTGTAGAAACCTTACCACTACATCATATTCATTCTCATGGGGTCTCAACATTAGAGGAACATCTTACCATGCAACATTTGCAATTTTACCCCTTAACTTGGGTAATTTGCACTTTGGCCCAAAATAAGCAAATATTGCTTCAACATTGTTCAAACAGGACCAAAATTGAAACATAACTTTCTCATGAGCCCTAATTACTTTTCACAAGATAAGATTAAGAATCTACTCATCCTTATTAATCAAAACAACTAGGGTTAATTCATAACCCAGGTCAGGGATGTTACAAATTATAAACCCCTAACAAGGATTTCGTCCTCGAAATCCCAAGAAAAGAAGGGATAGATTGTTCATTAATCATGCCCTCAAGTCCCCAAATAATACCTTAATATCATGAAGATATCATGGATTCTGTAATTCACACATAGTTCCTTTCATTAATTCCTCCTTATCACTGTTTATGTTTATCAAGGCATAAACCCCTAACATATGATGTCCATATCATTGAAAGGAAGAAGCATAAAAGAACATACTTCAATAATCACTCAAGAATACTTATCAAAAGGAAAAACATATATATCTAACAAAGATAATTCACTTAGCAAAATCTATGTAATTGGGAATGTTCACATAGCTTTTCCTTTTTGTTGGGAATGTTCACATAGCTTTTCCTTTTAATTGAGAATGTTCACATAGCTTTTCCTTTTTGTTGGGAATGTTCACACAGCTTTTCCTTTTAATTGGGAATGTTCACATAGCTTTTCCTTTTAGTTGGGAATGTTCACATAGCTTTTCCTTTTAGTTGGGAATGTTCACATAGCTTTTCCTTTTGGTTGGGAATGTTCACATAGCTTTTCCTTTTAGTTAAGAATGTTCACATAGCTTTTCCTTTTTTGTTGGGAATGTTCACATAGCTTTTCCTTTTAGTTGGGAATGTTCACATAGCTTTTCCTTTTAGTTAAGAATATTCACATAGCTTTTCCTTTTTGTTGGGAATGTTCACATAGCTTTTCCTTTTAGTTGGGAATGTTCACATAGCTTTTCCTTTTATTTGGGAATGTTCACATAGCTTTTCCTTTTAGTTGTGAATGTTCACATAGCTTTTCCTTTGTCTCATTATGCTCTCTAGATTGTTTCAGAATGACTACTTGATCAGAGTAATAAAAAAGATAACAATCTAAGAGTTTCATACTTGCCTTATCTTCAATGATCATATACCTGGCCAGGGTATATAAGTATTGAGATTAGGTAGTATGCACTTTATTTGCTATCACATTCCTCACTTTTCATATCATTATACACACATGATTTTCCATTCTTGAATTTTCTTCAGGCATCACTTTCGAAATCTCATCTTATGGCCCCTCCTTGGGCACTACCATCACAGATATACTGTTTGTCTAAACTCATGGCAGAGTCTACTTTCTTGCCATAAGTTAATCTTTTCCATATTTTCCCTTGTTCCAACATGACTAAGTCATTTAGGAACTCTTTTAAAGCTCAAGATTTCTGTACTAAGGACTGATAATCTAGGTTGTAAGGCTAGTATCCAGTCCCCTATAAGCAATATTGTTGCCCTAGTCTGCCCAATAAGAGCATGATCATAGGATTCTCTATCCTGATCAGGTCTTAATGGGGATTCTCAGGCACTTGTTCTCCTCTTGCCTGGTCCCATGCACCCTCTCCTGGTGCAACAACATTGCCCTTAGCAATGTGTTCCTCGTGTTCTCCAGTCATTTTCAAGTTCTTCTTCTCCTATGTGAGTAGAAGATACTATCAGATAAACTGGAAGACACTTAGAACAGACTCTACAACCTTAGTCCTATGTCTCTGTAGACTCAGCGAACCTAGAGCTCTGATACCACAATTGTAACAACGTCAATCGGACAAACGTTATTAACTAAGCGGAAGCAATCACTAACAGCGGATTAGCAAAAATCACTAAAAATTAAAACTTTTTGTAAAGAGATCCATTCACTGGAAAACTCTTTCATTCAGAACCAAAGTAAAACTTTACATCCTGGTTCATATATATACATCTCATGTACTTTTTCTTCTCGAGGAAAACAAACATTAACTACTCTATTTTAACTATACACAGGTAGTATAAAACCCTCGAGGCTCTAAGCCAAAATCTCAAAATCATTAACTACTACTCCGAGGACCCCAGAGTACAGAGACGACACATAGGACTTCTATATACATCTAAACATGACATGACAGTCAATGTCTCCACCTGAGACTTTCCCGCTGTCCCTGCTACTGCTGCTGTTGTCCTTCACCTCCTGAAGGATTCCTGTCTCCTCGTCCGCGTCCACCTAAAAATGTGGTTCCCATGGGGGTGAGACAATTATAAAAATTGCCCCAGCGAGAGATATAACTCTACGCCAGAAACATTATTATTGAAACTTGAGAAGATGAATATGAACATGAGAATCATATTTATTTGATAGCAAATATTTTAATGTCTAACAGATTAGAACATTATTCTATATCAGAAGTATTGTAGTTATAACTTGATAGAATTAACATGTCACTTATCCTTTAATGAATAGGAAGAACATGTATAACATCTATTCAAACAACAGAATCATTACCACTGCATTAACTTTCTTCAGGCTTAGATCATATATCTAAAGCCTGGCATTATCAATGTGGAGTCATGGCCCGTAGCCATACTCTTTTCATAAGTGTTGGGATCTTAATCCCTCACTTCACCACTGGGTTTTTCTCATCCTTTCACAATTTCAATACCATAACCATGAAATCCTGGGTATTCAAACCCTTTGTTCATCACTTGAGCACTATTACCTCTTTCTCAGGTAACTAACTCCTTTAGGTCATTTGACCAAGGTAAGTATGATACTTGCTACACAAGCATCCATCCTGGCACTTGATGCACATTAACTCTCTTGCCACCTCTTACCAGGCACAAGGTATATTATGGCACACAAGGCCCAATAAACAAATTCAAACTAATAACACATCATATCTCATACTTGGCTATGCTCATCATCTCATGATACCTGTATCTTTAGCACATATAATAGCAGTACATCAATTATCTATCAATACCATGCAAAAACAATGTATTAATAATTCAAGGGTATTACCCTTAATCCTTTACCAGGATTTGGATTTCCATCACACATGGCTCACAAAACCATTCACATCTTGTCACCTCTCACTAGGCAACAACTTTATTCACATGGCGCACACGGCCATTCACATCTTGTCACCTCTCACTAGGCAACAACTTAAAACAAAGGCTTACAAGCCCAACTCATCTGGTTACTTCTTTCTAAGTAAGAAAAACATAATGGCACATATGGCCAATCAATTCTTATCAAATAAACATCATAGCTCATACCTGGCTATGATCATCACCTCATGAGACCTGCATGATTGTCACACATGATAATAGACTTATCAAGTTCACAACACATCATGCAATACAGGGTAACACCACTATTCCCTTACCAGGGTTAGGGTTTACCATCAATTAGGGTTTTCTCTCACATATCATTACCCTTCATTAAGAATAGGGTTTTCCATTATCAACCATTTAGGTTTTCAAGATCATATTATAAATGATCAAACCCTAGTTCATTGCTCCCCACATCTAGGAGCCAACATTTATACCATAAGTATTCAATCATACTTATTTATTCTCATCAATTATCATTAAATGATTATCATCACAAGGTATGAGTATCTCTCTCATCCTTAAGTTGAGAATTAACAAAATGACCATGTTAGGTCACTTTCAATTCAGCTCTAAGTCAAGCATAGATTACCACGGCCGTGCTACCTTGCACGGTCGTGCAGAGTGAAGCTACCACGGCCGTGCTACCCTGCACGGTCGTGCAAAGTGAAGCTACCACGGCCGTGCTACCCTACACGGTCGTGCAAAGTAAAGTCGCCACGGCCGTGCTGCCTTGCACGGTCATGCTACATAGGATCATCACATGAATCATATATATATATGAATTCTATTATTTGATCCTTTCAACTTGATTAGGTCACATCAACCCTTCAATCAAATGCATACAACTATGATTAAAATAGTGTACCAAGTCATTGGTCCTATAAGCAATTAGGGATGCATTCCCAATTAGGGTTTCTCATGAAATCACCCACAATTAGGGTTCCACATGGATGCACCCTCAATTAGGGTTTCATTTGGAATCACCCTCAACTAGGGTTTCACATGGAATCACCCTCAACTAGGGTTTCACATGGAATCACCCTCAACTAGGGTTGAATTCAATAACCCTGTCAATTAGGGTTTATGTTCATGTTTAGGGTTTCATGATCTATTTGCTTAAGGATCATAACCCTTAATCACCACATGAATCATATTCATGTATGAATTCATGCTATCAACTTCTTAACTTTATTAGGTCATATCAACTCTTCAGTCGAGTACATACAACTATGATTAACATAGTGTATCAAGTCATTGATCCTATAAGCAATTAGAGATTCATCCCTTAATTAGCACATAATCACTTAAGTACTATTAGGGTTTCAACCTCTGTACTTTCATTGATTATCATTATTAATCATCATTGGATCAATAGTACATTCATCATCTTACTTCCCAAAGATTGAATTACATTGGACCTCCATTACATAAGGTATCCAAATGAATTAGGGTTTTCAATGTTGATTCCTTCAATCATTGAATTCATGGAACCAATCATCAATTGGACCTTCACCCATACTTCAATTGAGTTTAATAGGTCAACCTTAAACTTATTTGACCCTCAATTGACCCTCAATTGATCATCAATTGGGGTTTGATTCAATTGAATTATGGTTTGGAATCAATGATCCTTCAACACTAATCAATGCAGAACTAGTTGCATTGAAACCATTGAACCATCATCCAAATTGGGTATGACCTGACCCCAAACGGTCTTGAGGTCGTTTAGATGACCTCCAAACGGTCTTGCGACCGTTTGCCCATCATATCACTCAAATCTAAGCAATCCAATTGGGGTTTGGTTCATTGGATTGATCACCAAATCAGCATTGCATTGTATAACAGCTTGGTACCTTTAGACCTTCAAACACCTAACCATACTCAACCCTAGACCTCCAAACGGTCTTGGGTGACCACCAAACGGTCTTGATACCATTTGTATTAGCTCCAAACGGTCTTGAGACCGTTTGGCCCATCCACCCTTTGGACTTTAGTGAAAAATCATCAAGGATTGGTCTATCGAGTTGATCAACAAATCAGCACTTCATTGCAATATGATTGGGTACCTTTGGACCTTCAATTGGTCAACTATACTTGACCCCAGACCTCCAAACGGTCTTGGGGTGATCCCCAAACGGTCTTGAGACCGTTTGGATGATCCCCAAAAGGTCTAGAAACCGTTTGGGCTAATCAACCCAAAATCTCAACTTAACTCATTGGAATTTCAGCACTGTTTTCAATTAGGGTTTGCCTAATTGAATGGCCTTCAACTCACGATCCCTTTGGAGTTAACCCCTCAAATTTGGAGGATAATTAACCAACATCATTAGGAACAGGAATCCCAAACGGTAAATGCTTGGTCAACGCACTCAAACGGTCTTGAAACCGTTTGCCCAAAAAGTTCAATTAAAACAGATTGAAAATCAGCACTTAATCCAATTAGGTTTCCCTAATTGATTAGGCTTCAACTCAAGATTCCGTGGGAGTTAATCCCTCAAATTTGTAGGATCATTAACCAACATCATTATGAACAGGAATCCCAAACGGTCAACGCTTGGGCAACTCAACCAAACGGTCTTGAAACCGTTTTACCAAACATGTCAAGTTAATCTGGTTGAAAATCAGCATTTAATTCAATTCGATTTGTCTAATTGATTGGCCTTCAACCCCCGATTCCTTTGGAGTTAACACCTAAGATTTGGAGGGTCATTATCATAAATAATTAGGAACAAGATTCCCAAAAGGTCAATGCTTGGTCAACTCAACCAAACGGTCTTGAAACCGTTTGCCTCCAAACGGTTTGCAAACTGTTTGGTCACCAAACGGTTTTGATGAAACCGTTTGGTTCCCACCTTTAGAAAACATTTGCTCCCAAGATATTTGGTGAGGTGCTTTCTTATGATGATGTCATCATCACCTTCCTTCTTGCACCCAAGAACAGAAACCGTTCTTGATGGAAATTGCAGCAAAGAAACAAGTATGTATCAAATTGAAGAAATCAATCAACAAAGCATAGAGAATTGATGCAATAGCAATGTTTAAGTGTTTAAGTTATAAAACTCGCCTACAATTGAGCTCCAAAGCTCCAAGCTCACGCCATTAATGGTGGATGAAGCTCTAGCAACTCCCCCTAGTCTCGTCCTCAAGCTTTTGGTTGCAAAAGTTGGCTAGGGTTGAAGAGGAGATCGAAATAAGAAGGAATCCATACTTTATTTTTGATTTCCACCATGAAATCAAGGAGAACGAAGGTCAAGAGCTTACCAACAGGTTGGGAGGCGTCCTCCTTCTACTCCCTAGATCCTTGGTCGGTTTTAAAAACAAGGGAAAGAAGAAAATCCGAAATAGCCTTTCATTTGGCTTGAAAAAGGCACTTTTATAAGGAAATTGATGAGAGAGAAAATGCATTATTAAAATGCATTAAATTCCAAAAATATGGCCGCCTCTCCCCCCTCAAATCCCTTAAGGACGAGTCACCTTCCTTTTCCTTTAATTATCCTTCATTATCCTCAATTTAAAGAAAAGCAAATTAAGCACCTTAATGCTTATTATATTAATATCCATATGTGAGTGGGTTTTCTTTTTCTTATAATAAGGTGAGTGGAATTTCACCGATATTTTCGTTCCTTATCTTGTCAAAGGAACGTCCATCATTATTGAAAATCAGCCCAAAACATTTTGGTTGAAAATCCTTCAATTATTTTTATTCATTTTTGCCCTAAATCAAATTAGGGTTTCAATTAGGCATTAATCTTGATTATTTTAATATCAAGATTCTCTTTCCTCCAACTTAATTCAAATGAGGCACCCCTCTCATTTTCTTTGCTATACATGATGCCAAGAAACATTAGGGACCTTATTGAAGTGGTAATTTGCATATTGAACCCTAGGTTTTGGGTAAATTGCACTTTACACCAAAACTGGATTTTAATGCACAACATTGTCCAACAAGCTCTATCTTGGTGTCCAGACTTGTAGAAACCTTACCACTACATCATATTCATTCTCATGGGGTCTCAACATTAGAGGAACATCTTACCATGCAACATTTGCAATTTTACCCCTTAACTTGGGTAATTTGCACTTTGGTCCAAAATAAGCAAATATTGCTTCAACATTGTTCAAACAGGACCAAAATTGAAACATAACTTTCTCATGAGCCCTAATTACTTTTCCCAAGATAAGATTAAGAATCTACTCATCCTTATTAATCAAAACATCTAGGGTTAATTCATAACCCAGGTCAGGGATGTTACACGGGGTGTCACAATTAGCATTTCAAGATTTCATCAACATAGATTATACCCTAACTCATACTCCACTCGTCTCAAGAGTAATAGTGTATGCTAATTACATACTTATCTTTCAAGTCTTAGTTTCTCTCTCATTCTCACTAGGATGTAAATTGCTTAGTTCACATCTTTAAGGATTACACTCTTATCATTAACAAATTTAAGTTAAACTCATTGTGTCTCAGTGTTGCATTAATCATAATCATCACTTAGACGAGCTTAATAATTAAGGACTTGCTTATCTTATCAAATTGCATGATTGATAATGTTAATATTTGGAAATGCATATACTTAACCAATCACATGGTGTAACCACATCCTCATATCAAATATGGGGCATATCCCTTATCACCATATCGTGTGGTCATGTAGGATTAGACATCCCTTCTTATTTTAAGTCATCTACATGTTATGTATGGATTAAACCACTTCCCCATATCAGATTTAAGATTTTATTGGATTCTTGTATCGTATATTAGGGTTCACCATATCGGACATACCATTATGGCTTTGGTATACCTCATGCAACCATATAATACTGGTTCTTCTCCTTAGCTAGCCATGTTCATTTTGATTTAGACTTCCACTTTAGTCTTCCATCATATAAGATTGCCTCTAGGGTTACCATACTGTGCACTCACATTGGAATTGCCATATGTTAGAGATCATATCATGCACTCATATTGGGCATCATATCAATTTTCACCATTTTGGTTTGTCTCATAGATTCACCATGTCATGTATTTGTATTGGGAAGCATATTGGGCATGGTGTTGGGTACCATATCAGGCATCATATCGGGTGATGCATGATCATCATATTGGTTCACCTACTTTAGATATCCTGTCGGGTTATATACATATTGGGCACCCTATCAATCATGTGTTTTGGGCATCATGTTGGACATGTGTATCGGGCATCATGGTGGACATGTGTACCGGGCATCATGTTGGACACCCATGTTAAGTGTTATCTCTTGGCCATATCATGTGCTCATCATTGATAAGAACTTTACAATCATATTATGACAAGATGGATACGAAGTTGATCCATTAACACAAGGGAGGTATATCATATTTCAAAGTTCAAAGATCATATCGGGTTCCCCATCCTCTTACTAGGGTTTTTCCCATATCGGGAAAGGGTAAATGTTTTACCCTAGTAGTACTAGGTGATGGTTAGGAATCCCCTATATCGTCCATAAGACTTGTTTTACAAAAGTAACCTATTTTCATATCGGCCAAGTCTCCATTAATGAGTCCATATCATTTTTCCCAAGTCTCAACCCATACTGGGTTGCAAGGTCTCAACCCATATCAGGTTACTCAAGAGTGATCTACCCATGTTGGGTATCCAATGATGGTCATCATCATCAACCTCAAAATCATAAACTAATTCAAAACTATGAATAATAGTCCTAATTACAAAGTGATAATCTGACCTTTTCTCTATCTTCAAGTGATATGTTCCTCTCTCATAAAGTTGCCCATTATTGAATTTGATGTCAATTTCATAATTGGACAGTTGAGATTTTCCTAATCTGGCCACTATAATGATCAATTTCACAATGTATACTTTTGATTTGCTCTCTTGATCTAATTTTCACTATTTAATGATTCACTACTTTGTAAATAATCTTTAACCTAATTAGTATGATCATGTTGCTCTATAATATGCTTCAAAATATAGAGTGTTCTTTTATCTTCCCAGCGGTATAAAAATTACCGCAATCAGACAATCATAGCCAAATATATGGTCACATGAACTTTGCTTCCTTAATTATGTTTTAATTACTTTTTGTTCTTCAGCCTTTTTGCCTTTTCCTATGACTTGGGCCGACCTTGATGGGCCCAAAGTATTGACATAACGGCCCAGCCACTAGCTTCCTCCCCCCTCACGATCGTGAAAGTCACAAAGGGCAGTAACTGCCCTCCTTCCCTTCCAAACTGAGTAATGGAGGCGGTTGTTAGCCATTTGTGCTCCCCTCATCTAAACCCTAAACCCAGGATCCTTTAATACCCCTCCCCTTGGTTGCCCTTCTCCTTTCGCTAGTTTTCTCTGGCCGCCGTTTTCCTTCCCCCTCCTTTCTTCTTTCTCCTACTCGACGGCTCTATGTTCTTCCACCCAGTGGATGCCTGCCAACTAAGGGCAGTATCCTAGCCCACAAACCACCTATCAAACCACCACGGGTGAGGGGGGGGGAGAAGATGGCCACAAGTTTCCCTACCCAACCACCTTGACACTGCTCGAACTGCTGGGGGGTCTCTGGTTTGTGGGAAGCCGACAAAGGGAGGGCATATTTTTCCCCTATTCCTCCCATGTTCCAACACAGGCAACAGGGGAATCACGAACTGATAAAGAAGACGGGCATAGTTTGTTCAGAAGGGAGTCCACGATGGACTCTAGTGCAAACGATCCTGATCACTCAGGGGCACAATATGAGAGCCAGGGGGCGATTAGGAGCGGCACTGAGTGACAAAGGACAACTAGTAGCCTCAGATAAAAGTGCACTATACCTGGAGAATGCGGCCGTTGAATCTCAACCAGATGGCCCAGATCAGTAGAATTATTGTTAGGTAATGCCTAGCTCTTTTCCCCTAAGTTTTTAATGCAAGTTTTCACAAAAAAATGATAACTCCTAGACCATAAGTCCAAAATGCATGAACCTATATATCAAATCGATCAACTCGAAAGGATTTACAACATGATAATGGTTTCTGACCCTGAATCTTCTTCTAAATCTCTAATAATGCTAGATATGTGATCTTTGACTTCTTTGACCATGCTTAATGCATAATTGTGATGAATCTTGAATATTTGATGTATACCTACCCTCCTAACCTTGAAGTCAATAACTTTTGTACATATTGAGTTTAATGGGAGTCATCATCATCCCTATTTCTTATACATTACTCTAGTTGTAGATATATACTAGTGTCAAGATTCTAATGATGTACCCTGCTCTAAATTGATAATCTAGCTACTTAATGATGAAATAATGTCTATCAACCCCAAAGAAGTAATATATGTTTCTGCTTGACCTGAATATCAGCCCCTAGCATCCTCCTTGCTATGGTTGTTTCTTTTGACATCTAATGCATGCATATGCCCCTATTATGTGAATATTTGATTATACTTTGAACCAAGGTTGGGTTGACCTAACATATGCATGTCTCTATGTCTTAATATTGCTGATCTAAATCATATTTTAGATCTAGACCTCTTGACTCAATGAATCATGATCTAGGGTGTCCTATTGTGAGTCTTTCGACCCTAGAATGCACGTAAATGTCTTAAACCTTGATATGATCATAGAAAGTGCATGGAACGTCATAATGGCATGAAACTTGACCCACACCATCATGATGCCCTCTAAATCAGTATAAGATCATCTAATGAATTATAAAGTAAATTATAATATAACTTGGCCAAAACCCTTAAAATGAAGAGAATTAGGGTTAATGATAAGAATCTAATGTGTATGTGTAATCTTGTTGTTAATCAAGTTTGGCATGTGGCTAGATGATGAGGATAAGTTAGGTTATGAATCCCTGAATCATGTATGGGACTTATCTAGCTATATGATTACCACTTTCTTGCTGGAAAAGACATACACTGTATGCTTGTTTGTCTATTTGCTCAAATATTGCCATGTAGTATTGCTATGTCTTACTCGATGTTTGCCTTGTTAGTTTTATAACTTGAACACACATGTATATATAACTCCATTATACTATTGTTGAAAAAGGGTTAACTCTTGGTTACGTCCATGAGGCCCCTCGCGTATAAAAGGGTTAGCTAAGCTTGAGAACCCTTACGGACCCTTCCGACGGGAAGATGGTCAAAGGCCTTAAACATGCTTGATATTATTGGTATAATGGAGTCAAATGACATAAAATATGGTTTTGCATTTGTTAAACAGTTAACATGTTTATTCTTGTTCATTTAGTCTTGAAATCTTTTGAAAATTATGCAAAGCTTATACATATATGTATCTTTCTACCCCACACTCAACACCTCATGTGTTGACCCATTTCTCGTATGTTGTTTTTAGGTTCAGAGATGGCTAGAAGGTTGATGGGCTTGGTGAGCTATGCTAGGTGTACTTGTTGTAAGATCCATATATAGTATACATGAGCAGACTTGTACAAAGTGACTCTGGAAATATGAAACTGAATTCACGAATATAATGCATTTTGTATAATTTATATTTGTTGAATGTCGAGACTTCTTTGGTGCCTTTATCTTATTATCTATTCATGTGTGCTAAGATTTACGCTTCCGCATTTTGCCTTTGGTATACGATTGGTTCATGGGAATGGGATTCCTGTTCCATGATAGATGGTATCAGAGCATGAACAATAACTACACCAAACATTGCTCACATGAAACACAAACTAAACTCACCTTACATCTCAAGCCTAGAAACTTAATGAAATATCCTTGTGGATTAGGTTGACTTAGCCTCTAGGTTAAAACCTAGATGTTCTAGAACTAGGTGTAGACTTGTGTAAATTACCTCCCTTGAGATGATTCGTGACATGTGCATCGGATGTCTACACAAGTGTGCACCATGTTTTTGCTAGTTCTCTAGGTATCATGATACTAGACTTCCTCATGAGTGTGGTAACTCATTTTGGTTTTGGTTTTATTTGAATGGAGTATGGTGGTTTTCATCACCTGTTTAAACGTTGGAGAAAACATATTTCAATTATTATTATATGTACATATGAAAAATGTTACCACACGCAGAAAGGCAGTGAGTTTCCATGCAACCTAGGAGAAATAAATGTAACATCAAGTCTAGATGAGATAGTTTAGATGATAGTAGTAGTATCTAGGGTTGTCTAGAGAGATGATATAGGTTGGGCCAGTGTGTAACCTAGAAACCTAAGATAATGATAATGATATTGATGATTATGTTGATGTTGATAAGACCCAAGTTTTTCCTTGATAGGGCCAAGTAGTTTGATGATATGAAATGAGTTTGACCATGCAACCCTAGCTAAACATAGCACCTTATATGATACATACCATTTGGTTGATGTGCTAAACATAGCTAGTGGGTTAACATGCTTGCTTGTACCTATTCTTGTAAGTGTGGAGATAGGATACATGGTTCGAGACCAACACATGCCTCAATCTCTTTACAAAGGAAGACCTCTAGCATGGGACATATGAATAGGGTGATCTTTTGATATGAGTCGACTCACCTCGGGAGAAGGTTAGAGTACCTAAAACTCCAAAATATTTGAAATTTGAATATTATGAATGATGAAATACTTGATGATGAGTCCCTAACTAGAATACTTCCAAGTATATGAATTGAGTGACCTAGTGTGTGGTTTCCTTGAAAGTGTTGAACCCTAGACGTCCTATGAATAATTTTAACCCTAGAGAAAGAGGCAATTGAAAATTTAATGCTTGCTATATGGGTGAGGGAGATGTCCCAAGATCCTAAGATAACATATATGATGTGTGATATCCATGATGAGCCTCATACTCGGGTTAGTAATTGTATATAAAGGAGTCTAGTGGCTACCATTGTCCCTCAAAAGATGGGTAGAAATTTTTGTTTTGGGTAGAAGTTTGTGGCTAGTAGGTCTTGTTGGACATATATATGTCTTAGATTGAGTGGCTTGAGATTGTGAAGCCCTTTCTAGATACAAGTGAGAAAGTTACAAAACCTCAATATTGATGATAATGTTGTTCCTCGAATGATGCTTGATACATGAAATATCTTACATATGTTTAAAAATCGATATATGCTAGATGAGTCACTCACATAAGTAGACCTAACATGAAATCATACTATACATAAAAGATGTAACTTTTAAATCATGGACTTGATCGAGGATGCCTAGAAATCTTAGCTTGAATAATCATCGGTATCATTTCTAATCTCATACCCAAATGAAAAAAAAACTAATCTAGAGATACTAAGGGTATAGGTAAACCCTAATGCCATGATGATGTCACATTATGATGGAACACTAAGTGATATGCATATACGTCGGTGGGTACAACCTTAATGATGGAAACCCATGTCTTCACCCATGAAGGAGATTCCTTGATGCCTTAGTTTGATTACCTAAGCACAAGGAATACATCATCTCTGACTCTTGTCTATGATCTTGGGAGAATTTTGAGGACGAAATTTCTTTGAAGGAGGGAAGGATGTGATAACCTGGCCTTTTTTATCTCTTTAAGTGATATGTTACTCTCTCATAAAGTGGCCCATTATTGAATCTGATGTCAATTTCATAATTGGAGAGTTGAGATTTTTCAAATCTGGCCACTATAATGATCAATTTCACAATGTGTACTTTTGATTTGCTCTCTTGGCTCAGGTGGTGAGTCGATCGGCACAAGGACAGGGTGAAACGACCAGTTCAAATGTTGAACTGATCGGCTCATTGGTTCAACCGAGCAAGTTGAGAAAGTAAGATTGGTGAGAAAATTCCTTTTTGTTTTACTTGTCCAATACGATTGGGATAAGGATTGGTATTTGATACCAATTACAAACAAAAGAATAAAAGTCAATCGGGAACTGACCAGGATCACGAACTGATCGGTTGAGAAATGAACCGATCGGTTGAGGTGTGCCAACCGATCGGTTGAGATGTCAACCGACCGGCTCAGGTCCCCAACCGACCATTTTAGTTGTGAAATGATCGGTTCAGGTCACACAGTTGGTTGTTTTTGTGGAAAATCTTGAACCCTTCTACTCCTGCTTTAGTGCTGCATTGCTCGGGATAGAGAACCATGTCCCATGACCCTCCTATATATAGGGGTATTGGGGGCTTCTCAGACAACAACTCAGTGCAACCAGTTGCTCTGTAAAGTTGTCATTCTCTCTGGTTTTGGTAACTGAGAGAGCCCGAGCAAGTGCTACCCGACTAACCAATTATCTTATGATCTCTAATAGTGTGTACCCTATTGGTTTTTATTTGTAGACAATGTTTCATGATTAATGTTTGGTTTATTAATAACCTGAATCTTATTAGAAACATGTTGTCTAATGAGAAACATGAATTATAGGGTGAATATATAAATTAAATACATGTTCAAACTTATTAAAGTGTGAGAGATCAATTCTCAATAACCATGGAAAACATGAATGTGAATTTTAGTATGAACATTCATGAATAAGAATATTGGATGTTATGTGATGCAATGAAGGTACGATAAATGTATATTTGTGACTTATGGATTTATATGTTTCTATTTACACATAATGATATGACTTGTAAACCTTAATTTTGTACATATTCTAGAAACCGTCTGAGATTTATTCATTAGGAATATATATTGGATAGTCTGGGTTTGGGACTATTCTTGAACACTTAATATCACTTAGGATGTAAGTCTATAATGTATATTCCGTTATCAAGATGTTTCTTCAACACTTCCTCATTTGTTCTCTAAGTACATATGTTGGAGGACATTTTCCCATCTACATTGGTGTACTTAGAACACTATAGGGAAATGATGTCAAAATTTTCTTGAAAATTGAATATTTATTATACACTTACTAATGAGTTTAGGTGTTCAAGAATGGGATAGGTGGTACACTCATTCATTACCGAACCCTAAACCCTAATCTATAAACCAAAAACCATAATTTGTAAATAAACCCTAATCTAGCTGACCCTTATCCCTAAATCCAAAATAAAAAACCCTAATCTTTCTATAAATCCTAAAACCTAATCATGTAAACCCTAAATCATAATACTTGCTTTTTCTTTGATCACAGAATGGATAGATCATGGATGTCTGTTCCAAATTGCTGCACCCCAGAGTTTATTGCTGGTCTTGACTAGTTTATACAATTTGCAAAGGAACATAGGAAACAACCTGGAGATAGGTTCTAATGTCCATGTAGTATTGTGGTAACAACTAGAAAGTCAACACTGTTGATGAAATCAAAAGTCATTTCATGTGCAATGGGATTATACCAAGATATATACAATGGTACTGACATGGAGAGAATCCAACGGTGAGATCAGTAGATGTCGATAAAAATACTTGTGTTGAAGAAGAAATTGCCACCGATGATGTAGATGTGAACAGACCGATTCTGATAGGCATGTTGATGCGATGCTAGATAGTTGTGGGGAAGAACACACCGATCCATGTTCTTTACTTAGAAACATTGTGCATGATGTTGAGAGAACGTTATATTAGGTTGTTCTAAGTTTATGAAGCTGAGCACTATGTTGACATTATATACTCTGAAGGCTAACAATAGATGGAGAGACAAAAGCTTCACGTCATTGTCTTTGTTGAAAGAAATCCTTCCAAAAGCAACAAGCTTCCAATCTCAACATACAAATTATAGAAAATGTTGGGCCCAATGGGAATGAAGGCTACGAAGATAAATGCATGCCCGAATGGATGTGTGTTATTTCAAAAGGACTATGTAAAATTGAAAGATTGTTCAAAATGTGGGGTGTCAAGGTACAAAATGATGACTGGCTCTCCTGCCAAAGTGATGTTGTATCTACATATAATACCATCGTTTCAAAACCTGTTTGCTAATCCCATGGATGCATAGAATTTTAGATGGGATGTAGATGTAAAGAAATATAATAATGGGATCCTATGACAAGCGTTGGTTCCGCACAGTGAAAAAAGATTGATTTATTGTACCCTAAATTAGGTGAAGAAGTCAGGAATCTAAGACGTGTGTTTTGTATAGATTGGGTGAATCCATACAACACATTGAGCAGCCAACATGACACTTGGCATGTTATGATGGTTATATACAATCTTCCTCACTAGTTGTGTATGAAAAATAAGTACGTCATGGTGTCGTTGTTGATATTAGGTCCTAAACAACTCGACAATGAAATTTATTTTTATCTTGAACCTCTTATTGATGACTTAAAGAAACTTTAGGGAGAAGGTGTGATGACCTATGATGCTTCACGTAGAGAGACATTTTATTTGTGTGTTATGTTGTTTTGCACTATTAATGACTTTCCAACTTATGGAAATTTGTCTGGATACATTGTTAAAGGATCCAAAGCATGCCCTATATGTGAAGAGACCATTGATTCAATTCGACCAAAATATGGAAGAAAGGTTGTATATCTCAATCATCAATATTCTGGGATCTTCCTAATTGGAGTTCTTTTCCAATTAGGCATTGTATCGATGTCACACTTGTTGAGAAAAATATTTATGATAGTGTCATTGGTACTCTGTTGAATATAACAGGTAACACTAAAGATGGCATGAAATTCAGAATGAACCTACGGGAAATGGGAATAAGGAAAAAATTAATAGAAGTAGTTAGTAGTGATCAGAAAACATATTACCTCCCACTTGTTACACATTGTCTAGAAAGGAGAAGAAAACTTTTTACGAGTGCTTGCTTAATGTTAAGGTACCATAGGGATACTCTTCCAATATCTGTAGACTGGTATCAATAAAAGATCTGAAGTTGATTGGTATTAAAACTCATGATTGTCACAGTCTAAGACAACAAATATTGCCTGTGACAATTCGATCTATACTGCCGAAGCATGTTAGGTCCCTATGCCATACTTTATTTCTTCTTCAATATTCTATGCAATTAAGTTCTTGAGAAGTGGTTGTTACCCTATGCCATCTTGAGATGTATTTTCCTCCTTCATACTTTGATATCATGGTACATCTTGTTGTCAGTTTGACTAGGGAAGCGAAAATGTTGGGACCCATTTTGTTACATTGGATGTATCCTTTTGAATAGTACATGAGTGTTTCTAAAGGTGATGTTTGAAACCATTATTGGCCTAAAGGGAGTATTATTGAGGGTTATGTGGCTAGGGAGGTTATTGACTTTTGCAGTGTCTTCCTGAGTTGTAATGAAGCTCGTGTAAATGACAAGAATATTGAGGACTAGTCCAACAAAGGGACTTTAGGAGAATGAGTGCAAGTAATCAATCGTGAGCTGTGGGAAAAAGCTCGCTTGTATATTTCACATAACATTGACGAAGTGAGTGTTTATATCACTAAACATACCAATTTCATCAAGAAACAATATCCTCGAGATAATTCAACATGGATTGCTAGAGAGAAAAACAAGTCATTTATTATGTGGTTTGAAGATAAAGTCTTACGTCAACTATCTCAAACACCAAATAATGTTGCTAAAAATATTAAATTCCTTTCCTTTAAACCAAAAATGAATGTTATGTCTTATTAAGGGTTTGAAATGAATGGGTTTTCATATTACACAAAGTGTCAAGATGATAAGTGCATCGTCCAAAATACTAGGGTCACCCTTCAAGCGTCTTCATTATTTTTTCTAGTGTAAAGGATAAGAGTCCACATGAAGCTAAAATGTCATATTACAATGTCATTGAAGACATATGGGAGTTTGACTACATAGATTTCAAAATTTCAATCTTTAAGTGTAATTGGGTTGATAACACCAAAGGAGTTATAGTGGATGAATTGGGTTTCACATTAGTGAATATTGAAAAGATTAGCAAGAAGGGTGAACCACTCATAATGGCATCACAAGCAAAGAAAGTATTTTATACTAATGATCCTACAAATGAGAAATGGTCGGTTGTTATTCATGGTAAAAGATAGTTCATTGAAGATCCTATAGATGAAGAAGAGTACAATTACAAGTATGATGACTCCAGTCGATTCTTAGTTGGCTTGCCAACACCAAATATTAAAACTGATGCAAACTTATATGTGAATGGAGATCACATTGAGGGAATGCTAATTGATAAAATATCTCAATATTAGAGGCATGCTTATATTTTTTTAACATTAGATGTGCATTTTATAATCTAATATTGCATTGTTTGACTATTTTTATATGACATTTGTTTCAGGATGGTGTCTGACCATGAGTATGATGACTGTGATGTTGACTACTATGAGGATGAGCATCATACGATGTGAACCTTGACACTAGTGTAAGTTGTGTATTATTTTATCATCACTATGTGCATTTTAAAATATGTCTATCTTGTTGTATTTTTTTATTTTTTTATTGCATTTATAAGTTATATCTTTTTACAACCTATATGTGTTGTTTTTGTCATTTTTTCATTGAGGATGTATGATGTAAGGATCTTGCTCAACTTGATGAGCAGTATTGTGAAAAGGCAAAAATAAGGGACATTACCATGATGAACAAATTGGTACAATGAAGGAGTAACAGATCGAAGTTGGTCATTGAGTTTGATCATGCAGAAAATCATGTTGGAAAGAAATGCAACTCTTTTGTGGCATATCTAGGGGTTATTACTCATAGCCATCGTAGTGTATAGTAGAATCTTGGCAAAAAATTGATAAAAGCATGAAAGACTTCGTATGGAAAGAACTATGTGTGAGATATTATCATTTGCAATTCTATTTTTGAATGCTATTTACAATTCTTTTTTTAACAATATTCCATTAAGTATATGAACTTTTGCAGAGCATATATGACCTGGATGAAAATCTACATTGTAAAAAGGTGATGCAATGTTGTGGGAGGGTAGTGAGCAATTATAGGACAATTCTGACAAGACTATACATACGGGACACTGAGAAGAGGAAGAAGTCAACCACTATGAAATGGGACTATCTTGACCCAGAGAGATGGGACCATTTTTTGCTTTGAAAACTATAGATGAATTCACGATATTAAGACTCACTCCTCATTATGAATACATTATTATGAATTCATTGTTTTACCTTGATAGTGATTGTTATGTTTTACTTACCAATTAGTATTGAATATTGCTACTAACCAGGCTGCAAGTGATGCTCGAAGAGAAAGGTTTGCAAAAAATTTACACAACCACACAATGGGTCTAGGTTCCTATGCACATCTTCTCTAAAAGATACTACATGCATCTTCTTCTTAGAAGCCTACTCCTCAGATTGTTGAGTCCTCTACCACTATTGAACCTCTACTTTGCCATGATCTATGGATTTCGGGGAGGAAAAACAAATATGGAGTATACCCAACCCCAAAACTACTGAGGAGGCTGCAAAAATGGTAAAATTTAACTCTCAGAGAAATTAGTATTGATGGTTATTATGTTTTACTTACCAATTACTATTGATGAAGGTCAGCAGAAGCTCTACGAAAAAGGGAAACAAAGAATTGTTCATCCCTGAGGGCACAAGGGAAGAATTGATAGTTTCTCTAGGCAACCCAAGCATCCTGGGTGTGTTAGGGATGTATGCGTTGGTGTCATTATAAGATCGTTCTTTGGGCCATCAGAGAATAAATGTAAATCCATCAAAGGGGTATTCTCAAAAGAGAAGGTAAAAGAGTTAATTGCAAAAGAAATTTAGGAAGGAATGAGCCTGAATTTATGTTGTCAATAAATAGCTACCCCGATAGTACCTGTGCCGCCCCGCTCTTTATACGAGGTATGAGGTGGACCCCCAAAAAAGTTGGTTGAGAGTAATCTTGTGGACCCACCACCTAGCACGTCCGATGTAGGTATTTTTATGACATAGTAGTCTTTCATAATGGTTTGTATAATATATATAACACTCTATGAAAATTTGTAGGGGTTGAGGCCATGCCATCTTAAGTTATAAGAATATGTCATTATTGGGGGTGTGGCTTACCCAATCCTTGAAGGAGACATGATTCATGGTTTGCCATTGCCCACCGATGTAGTTTGTGTGTCACCGAACCTTGTCTATGCCCCACAGAAGTAGACTCCACTAACATATGCACAACCCGACCATGATATGGTAGGTGATGCAGAAGGCGGTGTGGTCACGTGGCCCAAAGCTAAAGTTATCTATACTAATATATGGTAAATTTACATTGTGTTTGCATCTTTATATACATGACACCATTGATATAAAATTATATATGTGCATGACATAAAGCCTAAGAAACCCCTTATAGCTCTTCCTCCACCTCCGCCTCCTCCTCAAATATGAGGTTGGCTTGAAAAGGACCTATTCGACTCGATAGGTCCTCAGTGTAGGGGTATGGCACTATGGATATGTGAACATAATATATGGTCTCTTGTGATGGTTTCTATTAAGGAGGATGTTGTAGGTCAACCTCATGGTACTAGTATATTTCTACAATATGTTTTGGAGTTGTTTGGTTATGCTTGGTTGAATACATCTGTGATAGAACTTTGGATATGGTGAGATTTTATATAGCTATATGCCTCATTTTATATATGCTGGTATATTTTCTTATGTATTAATGCATAAATGATATATGTTTTGCAACAACTTTCATAGGGAGTGTAAAGAGTTTTCACTGCCCCATGTGGAATTTCTAGTTCCTTCCTTGATTAGCGTGTAATTAAAGACCCTGCATCTGTTACCTAATACTGCTCTACCACATTTAAATATCTCCATAAAAATAAAAAGAGTGTGATGTTATCTCCATACAATGTTGAGTAAGTTTACTTACTCTTCTTATGATTTTGACTTAATAAATTATATTTCATTATGGATTTCGAGTTATATTTTGTTTGTCTTCTTATTACTCAGGAGTAAACATTGGGTGTTATTCGTTATTGTTCCCATGATGCTTACTATGTATTATCTACATCCTAAGCGTGACAAAATAGACAGTGGGGAGATGATTTAAAAAGGGCATTATTATATAGTCTTGATCATCATAAGTATATAGTCTCATTAGATAATATGAAAACATCAAACTTATTAATTATGTACCTCATTATCTTTGCAGGTGTTAAAACAAAAGTCTTCAACACACAAGAAAAGTTAGAAGACATAGAAATCCCTATACGATAGAACAGCTAGATGAGACATGAGAATAATGGACAGAAGCCTTTGAAAGGGAAGTGAACTTTTAATTTGATTGGGATGAGGAATAACTTTTCTAAAGTTTGATTTCATTATGTCTATCTCAAACATGTGGTGCTTATGTATCTACTTTAAATTTAATGCGAGTAAGTTATTGGTGCATATGTGAATGATGATCTATATACATGAGTGTGAATGTGAAGATGAATGAATGAATTGTGTTTCTACATGTCATGAGAATGGAATTGGTGTATATGTAAATGAAGTATAATGTATGTGAATGAATGTAAAGATTTATGTTTGCACATGTGATTGAAATGGAATTAGAGAATGAATAGAATTATATGCATATATTATGTTTGTTATTATAGGTTTGGTGGCATGTTGTTAAGATGAACTCACATGATGTTGTCAACCTACAGTTCAAAGATCCACTTTTGAATTGTAGGTTTTGCATCCTACTGACAAGCCGAGCAGTAGGTATGCAGGCCTACTATTTAAAAAAGAACTTATGCTTCGATTGTATAAAAAAAACATACACTATAGACCTAAGTTGTAGGTTTGAGTAAAATAACCGACATTAAAGGACAAAACCAAAACGGCCATGCTTAATAGCACGACCTAGTTGGGTAGCATGCCATTGTTGTCGATTTTGTAGATTTAACCATCATTGCATATCATAGTCGTCAGTTATTTCTGTTTGAAACTGACATTGTACATCATGATAGGTGTCAATTGTTACCAAAACTGATGATGTAGGTTCCTTTACCAGCTACAAGTGTGTGCTAGTATGGCTCTTGTGACGCGGTACACCTAAGACTCTTATCTGTGTCACTTTGTTTTATCTACACAACTGAGACTAGATCTCTCGCATTAGTTTTGTCATCTGCAAAGAACTGACGTCTTAGACATGTGATTGTCGTGTTTCCCACTTAGATGTCAGTTTACAACCCACACTATAGGGTTGTTTTAACTAACGCTAGAGATAGTTTCTATACTAATGAAAGGATCGAGTTGTTCATGATATATTATATTGTTTATGGTGCCTCCTCCTCTTTCACTGGTGACTTAAGAATGATGTAGTTCTTGCTTGTTGCTTCAACATATATAGTGATAATGGCTCATTTATAACTCCTAGGACACCCTGGTTACCTAGTTCTGTGGGCCCTCTTTCCTCTTGGTTGTTGGTGGAGTTCCTTGGTGAGGCTGGGGAGTTACTGAGTTCTTCCTCCCCAGTAGGCACTTCTGTATTTTTTATCAACTCCTACTCACTTTCATCAATAGGTGTTTATTCTCTAGCCTCTTTCCCAAGAGGTGATCCATCTTTATGGTGTTGAATTTTGGCTAGCACCATGTCTGCCTTCAACTGTACATTAACATTACACACAATTGAAGCTGAAATTTGCATGCCAGTAAATTTTTGTTGCTTTGGTGATAATTTTTTGTTAGAGGGTGATTTCAGTAGAACCTCCTTTCGCTTCTTCTCTGTGCCACATAGTCATTCATTCTTTTGGAATATGTCGTCCCACTCCTTTCAGAGAAGGGCGACTTCCTTTGTCATTCCTAACCGGGCCTCCATCGCTTGCATTTGATTTGTAGCCAAGAGTTGCATTTGTTGTGGCGGGCTTAGAAGGGTTTAGATGGCAGTAGTTATTTTTTCCACCTGTGAGTTTAGTGTAGAGATATTCATACTTAAAGTTGAAATATTTAGAGTTGAAGTTGATACGATCTCAAGGAGGTCGTCTATCTCTGATCCTATCTCCATAAATCTTGTTGTGGTAGGGGCTCGTCATGGATGCTCGACTTGCCTTCTTGAGCTTTCCTCTTACTCTGGTAATGTCTCTCAGATCGAGACTTCTTGCCTTTTGCTTGCGTTCAATCTATGTTCAATATTGTGATTTGGTGGGGTTGTCCCTCTGTTGGGCACTTCCCGTTCTGAATGTTTGGGAGTAACTTTGTGGCTTAGTGAATGGTTCTCTCGCCTTCCTTCTACAGTTTCTCTTTTGACTCCTTCACTGGCTTGAGTATCAATTATGGATATGTTGTTAGCGTCATTGGAAGCAATGTGGCGAGATGCCACACTTGCATTCATGAAGGGTTCTAGAACATCCTCCTTCTATTGTTAAGGCTCTTCAGGCGATTCCATTATAAGGTTTATTCTTGTATGTATGGAGTTGTCCATAATATTAGCTCCAGTCAGAATATTATCAGGAATCTTTGACATACTCAATTCTTGTATAGTGACCATAGTCACTATTTCATTTTGGTGTGATACCTCCGACATGATGATGGTAGGTGTCACCATCAGAGGGTGTGGTTGTTCCATCCTTAGACTTGTTGCCTCCAGTGTGGGGGATTACTTTTGTTTCAGATTAGAAGCCATTTTCTTTGCAATCATAGGATAACTCTTTGCTTTGCTAGCCTTGTAGTTATGTCTTCTAAATTCTTTAGTTGCTGCTCAGTTGATGCTTATTTACTCAATGGGGGGAGGGGTATTGAACCTTTCTTCATTTTTAGGATTTCATCCTCCATGAATAACAATTTATCACAGTCATAATTGCTCATCTCGGGGAGAGGAAGGAAGTCACTGGACCTGTAGAATCTATAGAAGTACTTATTCCCTTCCCTTTTTAAGACATTGAAAATCGTCAAGAATTTGGCATCTACCAGACTTTCTCCAGTGGTTTTGTTAAAAAATTGTAATTTGTTGGGGTAGCCTAGGCAGTGGGTGATGTATGTAATTAAGTCTTCCATGCAAAAATCTCTAGACCCTTCTGAGCTCACTAGTCTATCTACAAGAATGCTCCCTATGTTGTCTGACTTCTTTTCCAGCGTGCCCTACAAGACATGGAGATCCATTACGGTGAGTTTTGCCTATGTCAATTCTAAAAAATAGTTTGTTAATTAAGATTTTATGTAGTATGTGCATCATCCCTGAGTGCATTTTTGTAGCATTTGACTACCCTAAATTGTACTGGTATTCATTTGATAGTTTCTCCTACATTTTTCCTGTGGAATCCCCAAACCTCTCTGTCTCCCTTAGCCTTATCTGTGTTCATGACTTGTTTTTCAGAGTTAGTGAAGATATATTCTAGCCATCATTCAGTGATTATGTAGTCTTCATTAATGATCTGAACATCTAATTTAAAAGCCCCCCACTCATTGGCTTCATCGTCAATGACTATATGCTACTTTAGGGATGACATGAACTCTAGAGTGAGTTCATTGTATGGGAAGTGGTGGTTGAAGTAGATTTTATAGAGCCCTATGTTCTCTAGATGTTCCTTTACCCTGCTATATATTCCTAGCTTCCTTAGGGTGTCCTCATTCCCTAACCTTGTGTCTTTTGAGGTTATTGGTGCTACACATTTCCTCCCAAATATCTAGATATTTTTCATCCCTTGGTCAAAATAAGTTGTCAGGATGGTCATGGTAAATAACTTCTACTACCTATGGATTTCCCTTGGGGAAGGTTCAATTGTAGGTGTAGTTTCTGGTTGTGTTGGTCATACCTCTTATATTGGCAAGTTTAGATATCCTTGCCACTTTGCTAGACTTGACTAGAGGAGGAGAACTGGGTGTCCTCCTGTAATGACCCCACCTCCCGGTAACCCCCAATTAAGGGAGACCAGAAGGTCAGAGCCATTATCCCAATAAATGGGATTAAAGGTTCGATAAATAATCAATAATAATTATCAAATTCTAATAAACTAAATTGGGGAGCTATATTAAAAAAAATAAACTTTGCATACCTTTTGAAAACTTAGATTTCTAAACTTCTATCCATGAAGATACTGATCTAACTAATCCTCTTTTGTTCGTTAATTCTCATTTAATTCCACATATGCCACTTTACAGTTTGTTCTTTTCATTTGTACCTAAAACGTCGACAAACAAAATGTCGGTCAGCAAGAAGTTGGTAAGTGAGGAAACAATAATCATGCAACTATATTGACAATGTAATCATTCAATTAATCATTTAACAACCAAGATTACATTTTAAGCCATACTACTGAATCCTTACCTATCCCCTAACTCTGTGCTATCCCTACAGTGGACTTGTATGCTACCTCTCTTTTAGGTAGATTCTTACCCCCATGGTCCTACCTTACAGGTAGCCAATACATAGGGTAATAGAGTCGCATGGAACTACCTGAACGTAGCCCAATATCTAACTCAATGTGACTTGATGGACCTACACCATTGGTAGCCATGTACTAAGTCACCCAATGACCTGATGGACCTAACCCATAGGTAGCCATGTACTAGGTCAACTATTAAGCCACAGAGGGAACCATGATCTGAGATGGTAGGCACATATCTTATGTGATAGTCATAGCCACATTATAGTTTGCATGAACTAAATTCATCCAACAGTTTATTTCAAGTCATCAATGAAAACTTCAAAAAACCTCAGAAAACTAACTTGAGATATTCATAAGCGTAACCACATACCTGTCAAGCTGTCTTGAATGTAGAATTAATCTAAATAATCAAGTAACCCATAATCAAGAAAGCAATCACAATTCAGTCCTGAAATATACATCCAATATTTTTCTATCATGGATCATGGTATTCAAGTCTAATAGGCCTAATCGTGCCCTAGGGTTACTAGCCCTTTTTAGGGTTTTGACCATAATTAGGGTTTCACTTCCTTTTTACCACTTTTACTTTATTTTTATCAAAATATCCATCAAACCCTAATTATCGTATCTTATTTTCCATTAAGATCTTTAAGATCAGGTTGGGACCACAAAACCCTAATTTTTATATTACAATATATTTTCTACCCTTTTTCCTCACCTTAGGGTTTCTAAGGGTATTAATTACATTATTAAGTTTAAAACCCTAATTCTTGCAATTCCATTTTCAAAATAGGTTAATATCCATCTATTTCATTAAATAAGTTAATAGTTCTCGAATTTATTCACTTGCAAGATTAAATATATTCTTTATCAACGATTAGGGTTTCTAACCACAAATTATTACTTTTTCCCTCAAAATAAAACACTTTTATAAGAGTGTACTGATTTAGGATTCCAAACAGTTTTTAATGCATCCCTCATATTTTTTGATCATTTTTCATGTATTAACTTTCCCCATCTGCGTTTTCTATCAAAAGATATGATTTTAACAAGGGAATTTATTTTTTCTAGTTCATTTGCTAATTTTAGAAAAACACAGATTGTCTGATTCATGGACCGCCGGTCCACTTAGGATCCAACGTCCACAGATTCACATGCCTACTTGCAATCAAAAGCAACCAAAAAGGAAAATATGCCCATACATGAACAACAGACGCAGAAGGGCATTTCAGTAATTTTTGTCGGGGGTCGTCTTCAAGCTCAAGCTAGCTTCACGAGTAGCCTAGCCGAGTCAACTCAGGGGTTGACTCCGACTGTTTGTGTGTTTGTGAGAAAGCTCACTGGTCCAAAAGCTCTGTCCAAGCCTCTCAATTCTGACCGGGCCTTTAATTGGTGGCGGGCTCTGCTCCTTCACCGCCAACTAGCCGTCCTTACTCCGGCGAGGTCGACCTGTTACGGATAGGAAAGATCATGGTCGATCTTGGAATTGAGCGCTCAGGAAGCCTCCTCTCACTCCACCGCAGCGTTCATGGTAGCAAAAAGACATGTTGGTTCCCTCCTTCACCCTCCCCTATATATAGGGTTGAGGGTAGGTCCCAACTAGGTTGGGGATTCTCTTGAACGGCGACCAAACCCTTAACAAGTAGGGTTGGTTCTCACCGGATTTTCCTCCCGAGTTCAAAGGTGCTAACCATGTGATCTAACTCCCTTTCCTCTTTTCACAATGATCCAAGTTTGGATCGTCTCCAACCTACCTGGTGCAGGACTCCTCGTACATGTGGGAGTCATCCCTGATCATTGGATCATGATCCAACGATTCACATAAAGCCCGAAACTAGGGAATTGGAAAGATAATCCAATTACATCGTGACATTAAATCCTTAGGCGATTAATTACTTAATCTTTAGGTAATTTTGCAAATTGCATAACTCGGAAACTGTGCACTATTTCCCAACCCAAATTTAAGGGTTTCTCTCTCTTGCCTTTATCTTCTTGCATGTCAAATTCGAGTCTGAAACTCCAAAAGAAAAGTACTATTTCTTCAAAGGCAAGTTACTCATTAATAAAATTCATTTAAGGGTTATTTTCTCTTTCCTCAACCCATTATTTTGTTATTTGGGAATCCTTGGACCCCAAGGAACCCTATTATTTAGAAATCCTTTTTATTGGATATTAATCATCCTTCTAGATGCATCTGTATCCATTATTTCTCATTATCTTTTCTTAAGAATATCTCTTTTTGAGGATTTCTCTTTATTTCTCTTTTATTTTCCTCGTTGGTATTCCTTTTAACATTAGGAATCCTTGGGATACGAAATTATATCAAGGATAACCCAATTATACCTCTTTCCACTTATTTCCCACATTTTGTCATTATTTTCAATTTCTTTCTTAATAAAGAAATACTCAATTGATCTTTTCTTTTCTTATTGCATTTTCTATGCAACTTTGGATTCAATGGGACCCAAGGAACCCAAGAGGCACGAAATACACCTTTGGATTATATTCTTTTGCCTTCTGGAGGTTTCCACATCTTTCTTTTCTCAAAAACTCAATTATTCATTTACTAATTGAATTTCCTTGTTATTGGGCCCAATAGCCAATAAAGTCCACAAAGCAATCATCAAGGCTATTGTAATGAAATTCATGCATTCAATAAAAATACATCATTATTTGTTCATTTATCTTTAATATGAGAAATTACATTTCTCAGCAAATGAACCCAAAATTTGGGTTGTAACATCCTTCCCCTCTTATAAGAATTTTGTCCTCAAAATTCCATCAAACAAACAAACAAACAGGATAAGTCTTTGTTATGTCCATCAGGGCTCCCATTTGGCTTCACCCTTTCTATGGTACTTCCCAAGAACCTTCATCATCTCATATTCTTCCATCTGAGTTCTTTCTTACCTTGGTATATCATACCCTCATAGGTGACTCAAGACATTTCAACCTCTCCAAAGCTGAATAGGTTTAGGGCTCAACACATGGCTTGGGTACCTCACATAGTGCTCTAGATTGGACTCATGTAATACATTATACATCATGTTATCCTGAGGGGTAAGGATAAACACAACCTTCTCCACCAATCCATCTCAAATGGACCTATATATTGGGGACTCAGCTTTCTCAGCTGTAGCTTAGAGGGATCAGATTTTCACATCACATACTCTCCCACAGTGAATTGCATGTCTGTCTGCTTTACATCAACTCATGAGTCATTTTGTCTCTAGGCTCTCTCTCAACCATTGCATAGTCAAAGAGACTTCATCTGCACACACTGTGGTTTTTTTTCTGACCTTCGTGAGGCCTCCTTCACCAACATCATCTTAATGAAGTGGTGACTGACACAACCTCCCTATAGAACTTCTTGCCTTCCGATAAAGGCTATGGTGGTTAACATCACATCTTAAGAACTGTCTCTTTGTATCCCCCTAAACAAGCACACTTGCTCTCATCAGACCCTCTAGTCTGGATCATACTAACCATTAGTTAGAGGTGATAAGTGACACTAACATAGAGTTCTTCCTGTATCTATTTCCACCTCATGGAAGTAAACCTTTAGGTCACACTCAAGAACTTTTGGACTCACATCATGGTGAAGTTGAACCATCTCTCTCTCTCTTAAGTAGTTCAACTGAATCTGTCCCTTGACAACATTCTTTCTTTCTCATGTTATCTAGGTAAGGCGATCTACCATAACCCATATTGCATCTTGACCTTCCTTGGTCTAGGGGAGTCTCACAACATCCATAGTGATGAACTCCCATTCCCTCTCAAGAACTCTTTATACTTTATATCCATGCACTGGGTTAATGGTGTTCGTCTTTCACCTCCTAGCTTGCATGGCCACATGCTACCTGTATCAGACATCCCAAGTACTACCATCACTTACTATCTTTGTAGTTTCACGGTGTATGATGATCTTAAAATCATGATTTCCTATATGTCATGATTCCTCAAGATCAATTCCTCAAAACCCTAAACCTCTTTAGTCGGGGTCTCATCAGCTTCTTTTCCAAAGAAGTGTACCTGAGGTTCTACAACCATCCTTTTATCGCATCAAGGCCTAGGTTGGATAACCAAACAACCACTAATCTTATTCAACAGATCTCGTGTTAGCCAAACTTATTTCTTTTTCTCAACCTAAGGTTAGCCTAACAACCTCAACTTCTTCTAGCTTCCAGCTAAACTAGGCAGCTACATCTCAACCAGAGCATTCATGACCACTTCTTATCCTTAGGTGTTAGGTAATGTTGAAGACATATACTTCCATGTATTCAAACTCTAAGTCTGTACTCATCAAGAACTCTGAGCTCATCCTCATGGTGATCAAACTCAACCTTTCATAACTTGCAAATTCCACATAGCTTCTGCTAAAAACATCCTTATTTCTCTTACTGTTTGTAAACCATCCATGTATCATTCACTCCACAAGGGTATGTTATCATTTCTGTCCTCATACGTCATAGCAACGTTCCAACTTCCATCATATTTTATCCTTGGTGTAAGGCATGCGTACTGTCCTATCTCTCATTCTCATAACAAGAGGAAATAAGCATTTGGCCGCAGTCCAAATACAGAGTTCTTCCTATTCCAAGAGTAGAGATAGTACATCCCACCTTGCCAGTACACCTTTAAATTGAAACGTGCATATTATGTCTCAACATCACAACCATCTTGATATCAAAGTCACTTCCATGGAAAATTGATCTGGAACCTACTTGGGTCACCTACACAATCCTTGGCCATCTCCTCTAGGTTCATAGGGTGCCAACACTTTTGAGGTCATCTGTGACGTCCCCAATTTCTATATACTTTCCATAGTGACATTCATAGATATGTGTGCACTCATATCTATAGATGTCAAAAGGGAGAATATAAGGGATTAAGGTAGTCAACTAAAAATAGAGATTGAGCCAAGATCAAGTCCACATCATCTTATAAGTCACACAGACATTCATTCATATAGATAGAATAAAGTCATTACATATGGAGAGAAAATATTATTCTAGAGAAAGATACCTTTATTACATAGGATCTCAATCATCCTCAACATCAACTAGGAAAAGAAATAAACTAACATCTAGCAAGAAATGAGATAAGAGGAAAAGATCTATCTAATATATCCTCCATGCTTATTATTTGTGCCTTCAGGTACTTTGAGCATGTATTTCATTTTGGTTGTCAATTGTTCCTTGTACCTAGAAAATATGAGAAACAAAACATGAACAAAGTTGGTACGTGGTAAAAGTTACACTAATAAGGTTGCATAAAGGAAAATATTCAAACAAGAAGAAAAGAGAGATAAAACCACTTCTTAAGATGAAAATTAGGTAAACATCCTTTTAATTACAATCATTTCGATGCGGTTGTACTACACATATTGCACTTGACTTACATGTAGTGTGGGCAATATAATATCATCATACATCTAACATGGGCCAAGGAATCATACATCCATGTTAGGCAACATAACTCCACACCAGGCTATGTAATCTAGTAGCTACAACCCATCATAACCATTTATGTTCTATTAGGTTTGGCAAAGTATAACTCATACTAGTCAACCAAGCAATCATATTCAAATATGAGCATTCAAGGTATTACATATAATAGGCAACCAGAAATCTAGTCTTATACTTATAAGACCACGTACCTGCTTGTTCAAATCATATATCCAAGAATGAATAATCAATAGGAAATAAGTCACCCTGTACAGAAAGCAAGGGTACAACATTACAATTGGTCCAAGTGACCAAGGCTAAGATATGTTCTTAACTATTATCCTCTTTTATGCTATCTAATTCGGATAAGGGATTTCCCATATTTTTAATTGGGTTTTTGAGATATTATCAGATCTGATCCATCATAAAAAGTTTGATTAAAAGATAATATTTAATTAATGAATTAGAAGATTTCCATAAACTAGGGTTTCTAAAATGGTTGGATAAAAAAAGGAAAGCAACCCTACACATATTAATCATTCATAACATCAGGATTCAATTAAGGGTTTAGGACCAACCATAATCACTAATCATCATCTAGTGATATCAGATTTTGTTATAAAGATATACCTTTAATTTCATGTAGAAAGAGAAAACTAGGTTTAGGGTTTCTTCTAATCCTTTGGTCATTTATCAACTTGGAAAAGTATTTCGATTTATTTAGGAATCTGGGTTTCATCTAGGGTTAATTACACCTTAGAAAGTCATACATCATCAAGAAAAACCATTAATAATAATTAATTATAATTAAGGAAGTCATTTAGGCTTTAGGCAACTATTATTGAAAAAGGCAACAGATCTAGGTCCTGATAACATTTTATTTGGATAGAGGATATTTTTTTGATCAAAATAGTATATAGGTTCGATATTTTTTGATAATCCTCACATTTACTATGATTTTTATAAATTAATCTATTTTCTTGAGTATATGAAAAAAATAAAAAGAAAAGAATAACCTCGATCAATGGTCGGATCTGACTGGATCAACGACTCAGATTGATCTACACTGATCGGACGCTCCTGGATTGATCCTGATGGTTTCCCCTTTGTCTTGTTGCTTTCTCGAGCAGTAGGATCAACTCTGGAGAGGTCGATATTGCCCCTTGGTGCTGCTTGCGAGTGGGAAGGAGATTGGGAAAGATTTGGGGGATCGGTCCGAAGCCAGCAAGGGTCAAAATAGGGTGTAAGACCCTGCGTAGCTTGTCGCCGCCGCATGGGCAAGCAAGGTCGCCGGAGTTGGAATCAAAACAGAGTGGGAGGCGGTCTGGGATCTTGGGGTTGTGATGGGGGGAAGCGTAGAGGTGAGGCGAAGGTGGTGGTGAGGCTAGAAGGGCGCGGGAGGTGCTGAGGAGCTCGGTTGGTGGTGGTGGCTAGAGGTTGAAGAAGGTGGAAAGGGGGTGTATGCTCAGAGTGCCTTAGGTGAAATTGAGGTTGCTGGATGGTTAAAGGGGGAGAGGCGTAGCTAGTGGAGGGGTTAAATAGGTCTTTGAGGGTGAGGGCAGTGAATCCCTAAATGGCGCCGCCGAAGTGAGAGCGAGCTGAGGTCAGGTTGTTGGGTTGGTGCAACGACGTGTGGAACTCAGTCAAGACTGGTATGGCCAGCCACGAAATCACAAGACGAAGATATCTACGCGGATAGATATTCAAGAATGTGGATGAGATGGAGTCTGGTTGGAGCTCAGGCTCGCTCTCTCCTCCCCGCCCTTTGCGGGAGGCAGAAGACGGGTCTTAGACCCTTGGATCCCTATGCAATCCAAAGGGGGTGGGATCCTAGGGCCAGAAATGCACGGATCAGATATAGAAGCCGCGTGACACATTTATGTGTCACGACCTGGTCATTTAATCCAGAATTTAGGTCATAGGTTTGAGAACAAAGGAAATATACACATAATTTCAATTCCTTATATCTCCTTATTGGATGGTCCAATTGCAATAAAATTTTTGGGGTAGCTTAATAATGTCAATATGTGACTATGGTATAAATTTGGGGTCAAGAATCGAATATTTGATGTGTTCATTTACTAAATACACTAACACATGTATTTTATCATCATAGCATACTAGGGTTTGCATTTTGTGACATATCTTTGTTCAATTGAGTGAGGAAAGTATATGAGGGTATATTGGTCAACAAAAATTGATAATAAACTTTTAAGAGAGAGAAAATATTATAAAAACTCACTTTGTCACATCATCCCTCTTCCCTTATGCATCCAGAGAGTGCCCTACTCATATGCCCTTTGGGTCCCATGAGTTCATGAAGGTGATCAATCTCCTAACCATGGCCCTCAGACAATGATAACTGTTACCTCCCGACCCTATGGTCATGTGCAACTAGGGAATTAGGAAACTCCTACTTCCATCAGTCGTATCCCTACCTGACCCTGGGATAGACTTAGGATTCTATTATAGTACATGTCCAACCTAGAACCTTACCCAAGCCTTTCATCACCTCTCTCTGCATTCTTGGGTTGTCTCTCATCCTTTCACGGGGATCATGGCGACCTGCCTACCTTGGTCAGGCCCCAATACTGGTTACTTCCATGGTAACACATCCATATGCACTTAGAGATGGTTAACTATGGGTCTACATGTTCATTCTCTTACCATGTACCCTCACTTAGCTTCTCAAGATCCTATGAGACCTCTTTAGGTCACCTTAAAACCAACAAAACTGGTATACACCCTACAAAAGGGTCCCTCTCATAGGATGGGAGGAATCTACACCTTAATAACAAAGGTTACAAACATTCTAAAGGTTTATATTCACCTGGGCATGCTTAACCCAGCAACTGCTAAGGTACAAGCAGACCACCATGCTAAGTCATACTTGTTCTCATCCTCAACATTAAACCAACTTAGTTGTGAGGGGTTCATCAAGCATACCCTTAACTTAAGGGCTTTCCTTTACCTCTGCACATGAGGAGTACCATGCTCGAAACTATAGAGAATCAAATCTCATCATGAGCATCAGATACACTACTTCCCCTCTTAAGCCTAGGAACCCTAGGTTCTCCTTTGGGTATCCAACTACATGCTCAATCTCTTAACCACAAATCAAGCATGTCCAAGGTATGTCATGTACTCCCATGATCCTTTTATATGAGCAACACCTCAGAGTTGAGTCCTCCTCAAGGACAACCAAATAGGTATACGGCCTCACAACCTGTTACTAAACCTTTCTAGGTCTAACAAACTCTTCTTCCTATCTCTGAAGGTAAACATCTATACCATAGGAACATAGGTACTAGAAGCCTCATCCTCTCTCTAGGGTTTTGTTCCTCTAAAGGCTACCATGATATCATCAACCTCCAGGGGTCAAGAATAAGGCAACCACTATCATCCACTTAGGTCGCATCATCCTCAACTCTCCACTATTCCTCATATCTCAGGGTTTTAAGCTTCCATCCTCTGTGATGGGGTCCTGCTTTCTCTCTCCACATCCAGCCATACTACTAGAGGTCCTCTCTCCATGAAGGATCAAGCTCACAAGCATACCTCTATGCAGGTGGAGCCTCTACTCAAACTTATGTTTGCCCATGATTATCCATAGCCCCTTATTCTTATCTCATAAGCCATCCATCCTGTCCTTCTGGCCTCGGTTTTAGCTTACTACTCGTACTACTAATGCACTTTGGGTGTAAGCTATATCCTACTTGCAACGAACCATAAGATTTCTATAGGTTCTTCTCTAACCTCATCCATGAAGGAGCTATCCTTCGCTCAAACATACACGACCCTCTCCAGGGTTGGGTTGCCAAAGGTACTAGGCCATCTAACCTCTCATGGCTCATATGACATCCAAGGCATGTCTATCCAAACATCTGGTCTACCATGACATCTAACTCATCATGTCATCTCTATCTCTAACCTTCACTTAGGGTTAGGATTAACATCATCCTCAAAGGATGTACTGGGTCTCTACTTTTAATGGAGGTCTCTACCTCCAAGACTAACTCTCTCTACTCATCCTCCTGACAAGGAGGTCTATCCTCAAGTCTCTCCTGAAGGCAATGACAGCTCGTGACATATGACCTAAGCATGTATCTATTCTTGCGCTTAAGATTATGTCCATGACATCTTATTTACATGCTTTTCATTAATTTGGTGGAGGATTCCTTAGACCTTATTAACCTTACCCATACCTCAAGAGGGTGAGGAGAAGAGAGAAAAACCCTAATCCTTAAGGTCCTTAGTAGAATTTGAGTTTATAAGGGATGAACAAGACGAGAGAGTCCTAAAGGTATATTATTTCGAGTCATATCCTAAGACATCGGCCAAGTAGTCACACAATCCGAGAGTCCTCGTATTCCGACTAGAGGTGTGGAGGAAAATATTTCCAGCCCCCGAGCGTGATCCTTTTCTAGACGCCTCCGTCCTTCAGACAATCCTCTAATAACTCCCTTGGGTTCTACGGAGTTTCTAAAATTTAATAATTATTAAGGATTAAATGAGGAACCTTCACTCTGATACCAAATGTAACGACCCCGCCTCCCGGTAACCCCCAATTAAGGGAGACCAAAAGGTCAGAGCCATTATCCCAATAAACATGATCAAAGGTTCAACAAATAATCAATAATAATTATCAAATTCTACTAAACTAAACTGGGGAGCTATATTAAAAAAAATTAAACTTTGCATACCTTTTGAAAACTTGGATTTCTAAACTTCTATCCATGAAGATACTGATCTAACTAATACTGCTTTGTTCGTTAATTCTCATTTAATTCCACATATGCCACTTTACTGTTTGTTCTTTTCATTTGTACCTAAAACGCCGACAAAAAAACGTCGGTCAGCAAGAAGCTGGTATGTGGGGAAACAATAATCGTGCAACTATATTAACAACATAATCATTCAATTAATCATTTAACAACTAAGATTACATTTTAAGCCATACTACTCAATCCTTACCTATCCCCTAACTCTGTGCTATCCCTACAGTGGACTTGTATGCTACTTCTCTTTTAGGTAGATTCTTACCCCCATAGTCCTACCTTACAGGTAGCCAATACATAGGGTAATAGAGTCGCATGGCACTACCTGAAGGTAGCCCAATATCTAACTCAATGTGACTTGATGGACCTACCCTATTGGTAGCCATGTACTAAGTCACCCAATGACCTGATGGACCTACCCCATAGGTAGCCATGTACTAGGTCAACTATTAAGCCACATAGGGGACCATGATCTGAGCTGGTAGGCACATATCTTATGTGATAGTCATAGCCACATTATAGTTTGCATGAACTAAATTCATCCAAGAGTTTATTTCAAGTCATCGATGAAAACTTCGGAAAACCTCAAAAAACTAACTCGAGATATTCATAAATGTAACCACATACCTGTCAAGCTGTCTTGAATGCAGAATTAATCCAAATAATCAAGTAATCCAGAATCAAGCAAGCAAGCACAATTAAGTCCTGAAATATACATCCAATATTTTTCTATCATGGATCATGGTATTCAAGTCTAATAGGCCTAATCTTACCCTAGGGTTACTAGCCCTTTTTAGGGTTTTGACCATAATTAGGGTTTTACTTCCTTTTTACCACTTTTACTTTATTTTTATCAAAATATCCATCAAAAACTAATTATCTTATCTTATTTTCCATTAAGATCTTTAAGATCAGGTTGGGACCAAAAAAACCCTAATTTTCAGATGACTATATCTTTTCTTCCCTTTTCCCTCACCTTAGGGTTTCTAAGGGTATTAATTGCATTATTAAGTTTAAAACCCTAATTCTTGCAATTCCATTTTCAAAATACGTTAATATCCATCTATTTCATTAAAAAAGTTAATAGTGCTCAAATTTATTCACTTGCAAGATTAAATATATTCTTTATCAATGATTAGGGTTTCTAACCACAAATTATTACTTTTTTCCTCAAAATAAAACACTTTTACAAAAGTGTAATGATTTAGGCTTCCAAACAATTTTTAATGCATCCCTCGTATTTTTCTGATCATTTTTCATGTATTAACTTTCCCCATCTGAGTTTTTTTATCAAAAGATATGATTTTAACATGGGAATTTCCTTTTTCTAGTTTATTTGCTAATTTTAGAAAAGCGCAAATCGTCTGATTCATGGACCACTGGTCCACTTAGGATCCATCGTCCAAAGATGAGTGCGCCTACTTGCGATCAAAAGCAACCAAAAAGGCAAATATGCCCATACCTGAACAACAAACACAGAAGGGCATTTTAGTAATTTTTGTCGAGGGTCGTCTTCAAGCTCAGGCTAGCTTCACGAGCAGCCTAGCCGAGTCAGCTCAGGGGTTGACTCTGGTCGTTTGTGCATCTGTAAGCAAGTTGACTGGTCCAAAAGCTCCGTCCAAGCCTCTCGATTCTGACTGGGCCTTTAATTGGTGGCAGGCTCTGCTCCTTCATCGCCAACTACCCGCCGTTTCTCCAGCGAGGTCGACATGTTACAGATAGGAAAGATCAGGGTCGATCTTGGAATTGAGCGCTCAGGAAGCGTCCTCTCACTCCACCGCAAGGTTCAAGGTAGCAAAAAGACATGTCAGCTCCCTCCTTCACCCTCCCCTATATATAGGGTCGAGGGTAGGTCCCAGCTAGGTTGGGGATTCTCTTGAATGACGACCAAACCCTTAACAAGTAGGGTTGGTTTTCACCAGATTTTCCTCTCGAGTTCAAAGGTGCTAAACACGCAATCTAACTCCCTTTCCTCTTTTCACAATGATCCAAGTTTGGATCGTCTCCAACCTACCTAGCGTAGGACTCCTTGTACCTATGGGAGTCATCCCTGATCATTGGATCATGATCCAACGATTCACATAAAGCCCAAAACTAGGGAATTGGAAAGATAATCCAATTACATCGTGACATTAAATCCTTAGGCAATTAATTACCTAATCTTTAGGTAATTTTGCGAATTGCATAACTCAAAAACTGTGCACTATTTTCCAACCAAAATTTAAGGGTTTCTCTCTCTTGCCTTTATCTTCTGGCATGTCAAGTTTGAGTCCGAAACTACAAAAGGAAAGGACTATTTCTTCAAAGGCAAGTTACTCATTAATAAAATTTATTTAAGGGTTATTTTCTCTTTCCTCAACCCATTATCCTGTTATTTGGGACTCCTTGGACCCCAAGGAACCCTATTATTTAGAAATCCTTTTTATTGGATATTAATCATCCTTCTAGATGCATCTATATCCATTATTTCTCATTATCTTTTCTTAAGAATATCTCTTTTTGAGGATTTCTCTTTATTTCTCTTTTATTTTCCTCATTGGTATTCCTTTTAACATTAGGAATCCTTGGGACACGAAATTCTACCAAGGATAACCCAATTATACCTCTATCCACTTATTTCCCACATTTTATCATTATTTTCGATTTCTTTCTTAATAAAGAAATACTTAATTGATCTTTTATTTTATTATTGCATTTTCTATGAAACTTTGGATTCCTTGGGACCCAAGGAACCCAAGAGGCACAAAATCCACCTTTGGATTATATTCTTTTGCCTTCTGGAGGTTTCCACATCTTTCTTTTCTCAAAAACTCAATTATTCATTTACTAATTGAATTTCCTTGTTATTTGGCCCAATAGCCAATAAAGCCCACAAAGCAATCATCAAGGCTATTGTAACGAAATTCATGCATTCAATCAAAATACATCATTATTTGTTCATTTATCTTTAATATGAGAAATTACATTTCTCAGCAAATGAACCCAAAATTGGGGTTGTAACACCTCCTCTTCATAAGGATCTTTATTTCCTCAGAGTTGCATACTTGGAGGCCTCTGTTCCTATTGATTCATTAGTGTTAGAATAATCATCATTGCTGAATGATTCCTCATTTCTGGAAGACTAGTTTGCGTTATTCTCTCCATGGTATTTCTCCCTTTCTTGTGCACTAATTGGGGTTGAATCCCCATGAATGTTAATATATTCTACTTCATTGTCACAGTTGAGTGGCACTCTGATTATAGTGGCCTTGCTAGAACTTGATTTTCTGAGTGAGTAACCTGCCATTTTAAACTTTTGTTGTGATGTAGGTATTCTTATACCTCTCGCAAGATTAGTCCACTAGTTAAAGTGGAGTATACAATTTGCAGAAGGTATATGATTGAATATATATGGTATGTTTAGAACTCAACACTCAATGGTTTTTTGGAGTAAAAACTCGACGGAAACCTAAAGGTTCAAATTTAAAAATTGATGGGTTAGCATTGTACCTAAGTAGTGTCAAACCAATGGTTCTGTCCAAGGAAAAGAAGTAACAGCTAGCATTGTCCTGATGAAAACCGATGGTTTACGCAGGGGAAAGGGGAACAATGGTTTTTTCCAAGGTATTGATGGTCTAAAACAAAATCAGAACTGATGGTTTGCATTGCATGTAGGGCAAGCGTATCCAAATGGTTGGTAATGTGATGATTAGTTGGTTATACTTAGAGGTGTGGTCAATAGTCTGATGGTACCTCCTAGTGAAAAAGAAGAAGTTGAAGTGAAAGGAGAACTGATGGTACGTTGAGAGCTCAAGCACCAAGGTTCAAACTCTACAAATCGATGGTTTATAGAGGCGGTGCAAGAAATGATGGTTACTCTAGGTAATCAAAATCTAATGGACATTAGAATAGAAAAAGAAAAACTTTGGCAAAGGGGTTTATAGATCAATGGTTCTACCTAGATTTGATGGTCAGAGAACCAATGGTGCTCACTATTGAAACATGTTAGGGTCTGATGAACCAATGGTACTATGGATGCCTTGTTATAAAAGTCGAAGGGTCATAAATGGTGGATAAATGACTGTGGTTTTTCGTGGTAGAGGAAGTGAAGGCGGTCGGTTGGAGAAAAGAAAATGAATGAGGGGAGAAATTTTATTGATCGCCAAAGTCTTTGGATGTCATGCAATCCTTAGTTTGATGGTGGGACGTCTGGATCCCATGATCTTTGGTGTTAGATCTCCTCTGTTGCGATGAGCTCCTCCTTTTGATGGTCCAGAAGCTTCACCAAAGTTATCCCTTCTTCCGATGGTTGGAGGTAGAGGTTGGTTCTGACTTCTAATGGTGACTAAGATAATATTTGTAGCTAGGTTAGGTTAATCGTTGTATGGAGGTAGGTATCCAAGGTTAAATGCTCTAGTTTGCTTTTACTCTGATTCAGTTGGTAAAAATGATTGGGTTGGATTCCTCCTCTTTTATAGTTGTTATTTCGTGTACTAGTGGGCCCGCGTCTAACCATCAGATGTGGTGATACGCCTTTTGATGGTTAGCATTGTACACCCTCTACAGGTCCAACATCCTATGGTGTTATATCTCATACTCTCTGGTGGTTTGACTGAGTTTGTCATATGATGGATCTACTAATGAAGATCTGATGGCTTCAAAGTGAGAATGCCTTGGACGATCTGATGGTTTCATCGGGTTAGCCTCAACCTTCGAATGGCCACTAGTTTGAAATTCGATGGCTAGCGAATGTATAGCCAAAACTAATGGTTAAACTGATCTATTTTCGTTCACTTGTTCAACTTCAATACCATCTTCCAATGGTGAAAGCGAACAGTGAAATATGATGGTTAGGTAGATAGGTGTCAGCCTATTGTTTGAGTAGGGAGTATCTTTTGATGGTTCCAAGGAACCTTGGGAACCAATGGCTTGGCTTAGGAATGTTCCATTCATGAACTGATGGTTCCTGCATTATAAGAAAACACTTCAAATGCTTACTAACATTATTCTATGTACACTAGAAATTATGAAATAAAAGCTATCAAATAGAAACTAAATAAAATCTAGAACAGACATTCTGAAAATCTAATTACTGATAAGTAAAAAAAACTAGATTTAAGGAAGAAAATTAAGAAAATTCTTGGGTGCCTCCCAAGAAGTGATAATTTATAGTCTTTAGCTTGACTTTATTGGGTTGGCTACCTCATTTTTCATCTGGTGGTGCAGTGATGGTTCTTCCAACTTAACTTCTAATCTTATTGTGAATGCCTCATCGTCATAATATATTTGACCCTATGTCCATTTAGCTAGAAGCTCCCATTAGTTTTGCTACAAATATCCATCATACCTGAATCAGGTATACAAGATCACCAATTTCATAAAGGGAGAACTTCTATGATTCCAAGAGTACCAGAGGGACTGCCCCACATCAATTATAATAAGGATTTCTAGTTTCTACCTTCTAGAACATGTTTACCTCATCTAAAAGGACCTCACAAGATGTTGTTGTGGGAAGTGACTCCTTAGGTAAAACACCAAAGAAGACCATGAAGATCATTAACAATATGGGTGCATTACAATCCGGTCTGGATTATGATAGAGGCCGTCCAAGAAGGTATCATCTAAAGGTACTACTATCAAGTACAAGTCTTTAAAATCCATAACTGACCAGATTCAAAATATTGCTTCATATGTGAAACAACTGAAAGATTCTAGCATTAGAGGAAAGAGAAAAGATGATAAAATTGATGTAATGTGTTACTTGTGGAGAAGGGAGGTATGTTGTTGACAACTGCAGCTAAGCATAGCCGAAGCAGATGATGAATAATAAGATATTGAGAATGTCTCTTATGTCAACTTGAATAGGTCAGATCATCCTGGTTTCTCTTATGGAAACAAGGACGCTGCTAAAAATGGTCACTATTTCAACAACCCACCAAAAGGGCCGAAAGCTTCCTACTGAGGTGGAGAACCGTTTGCATTCACTCGTACCATGACTTATTAGTAAAATAGGAAAAACTACCAAGAATGAGACCAAAACCAAAACAAACAATTGATCAGGCCAAGTCAAGAATGAAGTCACAACAAAATGCCAATTGATAAGATCTAGTTTCCAAACTTTTCAAATTTGCAAAAAGGCAAGAATTTTTTAATAAGAAATTAACTAAAAGCACCATAACCAACATGGCATCTTGAATACTATGAAAAATCAGCCAAAAAGTGTGACAACTTAGACATCTGACATGAAAATTCACCAGAAGAAGATTTATCAGCAACTTGCACAATTGTTATAAATGATAAAAAATCTGCAAAGAAAAATACCTTCCAACACTGAAACTGCAAAAATGGCCACACTCAAATCTAGAAGGATGCTAGAAGAACCAATTGATAATGATAACATGAAAAATACACATACCACTAAGCTCCAACCAGAGACTATTCTAATAGAAGAAGAACCATCAATAGAGGTTGTTACCATAAAGGTTAAGGGTAAGGAAAAAGCTTCAGGAAAGAAGTTGGTAGAAGAAAAGAAGGTTGAATCAACTGAGGATATTCTAGGTGATAAGGATCCTTATTCCCCAAAGATTCCCTTCCCATATAAGCTGATTAAATCCCATTTGAAAAAGAGATATGAAAACTTGATGGAAGGTGTGATGAAACTGCACATGGGTATTCTATTTCTCAATGTTGTAGAAGAAATGTAAACTTACACTAAGTTTTTCACTAACTTCATCACAAACAGAAGGTGGGGAAGTCAAATAGAAACTGTGAAACTTGCAAAGATGTCTAGATCCTTCATACAAGAAAAGATACCAATAAAGTAGAAAGATTCCAAATCCTTTACCATCCCGTTCAATGTAGGAGACAATGAAGTAAGGCAAGGACTAGTTGACCTAGGGGTGAGTATAAGTTTAATTCCACTCATGTTATCCCTAAGGTTGGGCCTCATATACATGGTTAATATAAGAATGAGGATCCAACTGGAAGATGATACTTTCATGAAACTATTTGGAGCGGTGGAGGATATCCTTATCTGAATAGGAAGGTTTTTTATCCCATGTGATATGGTCATAATAGACATAGTAGATGACCCTCTTGTCCAATGATATTTTTTCAACCATTTCTATTCGATGGGAGAGCTTTAATAGATGTTGAGGCTGGAATTATCACCATAAGAGTAGGGAACAATCATATTGATTTCCATGTTCAAGACTGCATTAGAGGGCCATCACTTTTTGAGTCGGTCTACTTTTACAACCAATTTTGTGAAGAGTTATAGGAAGATAAAGCTACAGCTGATCCCTTTATGAGAGCTTGGAATTACCTAGCCTGGATATAGAAGACCCAAAAGTGGTTGAAATACTTGATAATTTGAATCAACCCGAAAATGACTGCAGTGATGAGAAAGATGCAGTAACTGTGACCACTAAATACTAGTAAATGCACATGCACTACACGTGACTAATATGCATAATCAAATTCAGAATTTACTACAAAAATTATTTAAGATTTTATCAGAAATAGTGTAAGATGATTATACGTAATTGATAAAGAATAAATGTTCAAATATATATGTTGTTTCTAATTTTTAATGACATATATTCAATATGTGTTCTATTATCATTTTTCATTTTGTTTTTGGACCTATGACAATAGATGGCTATAGAAGGGTCATATTTTGATGTAATCAAAGACATCAAGAGCATGAGAGTAGAGGTTATATGTTTTGATTAATTGAATTTTACTCTCTTAGAGTTTATTAGTATCTCATTTTAAATATATGTACTTATTTTTGTTTCACAAAGCTTCTAGATATCGATTACATCTTTTTCTCCCATTAAAAAAATCCAAAAGAATTTATTGTTATGTTTTTTTAGTATTGTACTTATAATTTATATATTTAAAAATGACAACTATAGTTTACTAATTTGTTTAACAATTAATATAAACTATTTGACGTTTTTCCCATGTAACCAATTATTTTTAGATTAATGGAAACAAAAACCTTCTATAAATCATCTTTATTTGGAATGTTATGTAGTTATGTGAAAAAGGACATGTAAAAATATCATTTATTCTAATATACAAACACATATACCATCATGCTTGAGCCAATGCGTGCAAGAGTAAAAAGGTAACACCTAGATGGATATTTTTTATTTATATATAATAGGTATGTGGGATGATTCTTGATTGACTTATAGGTTGCATGAAGTGTTATATATAATAATACAAACATCTTTAAAATAACAAGAAAATTTATGTTGTTTTGCAAATAAGTGCCTAAAATTGGAAATAATGTTCAACCAAAATTCTTTCTAAATATCTTGTCAAGTTGCTCAAACAACATGAAAGTAATTAGGATAAAAATCACTAAATGTTTTGCATGCTTATTTTTGACTGGAGGATACTTGTTCTTTATTGACATAAAATTATAGAAGCTAGCCAGCAATAGAAATATATAAAGGACATAATTGTTAGCTTCTAATTCAGTTAAAGATTCATTAGTATTTAGTGAAAGTGTTTTCTATTATTCATGATTTAAGCATAATGGTACAACTGGTTATAATACATGGTTGTTTTTTACCATTATAGTGTAACAACTCAGTATCGGCTAGTAATGGTTCGTGCACTATGCAATGCAAGAAGTAGGAACGCTAAATAATTTTATTAGTTCTAGGATGCTTAAGTGTAACAATACTATTATTGAAATAATAATAGAAAATTTATATCGAATATACAGTATAAATAGATCATTTTATTTGATGCTTAGTAGAGTTGTAGAAATTAATTCCTTTATTACAATGATAAGGATCTAAAAGTATTTTATCCTTTTGCATACTAAGTAGAAATTGCATATCGAGGTAAATTTTTTTGGCTTCCCCAATAAGCTTCATTTCATAAACATGATTATCAAGACGTCCTTCACATTGCCCTAATGGAAACTCTGACTATATACACCTAATTAACAATGAGCTTAATTTAGTTTGGAAATACTTAGATTTTCATCACCACATTATCGTAAGACAAACTTTTTATAAGAAAATATATAATTATAATTATTTACATATTTATTATATTCCATATACAAAATGATAAAATCATCATTATGGGAAATCCATATGTTCTTGTATTTTAATGCTTAACACATCACATTAGTTTATCATATATTTAGCCATTGTTTCAATATTTTATATATTTCTAGTAGGGTTGTCTTCAGCTATCTTGCCTCAAGTTACTTCCTAGTTTACACAAAAGTTATGATCTTTACTTGTCTTTGAGATTTGTTCTTTTTCTTCAACAACATATCTATTTTTATCTTTTATTTTATTTTTCTATATAATTTGAAAGTAGTAATATATATTTAAACAATTTCATATATGTCTTAAATGAAATAAATTTTATTTATTTCAAACATGCACGCTACAATTTACTAAGAAATGAACTTTTAATGCGGTTCCACTTTGTTGTTCCCTTTACAATTGATTTTATATTTAGCGATATATACCTAAATGGAAAAAATAATTTATTAATCTCATCTTGTTTATCATTTTTACAACTTGTGTTTGAGAAAATTTTGTTAACATTTCATAATAATAATGTACAAAACCATGCACTAATTAGGAATGTCTAGATAGAACTGTTATTAAATAGGTGCACTGCAAAGTATGATGGATCGCATGATACACTTTTTATATTTAAAATTATGTTCTCGAGCATGCACATATATATTTATATCAAGGAAAAACGTGAATTATTAATCATATCTCAATATTTTTGACGTAGAATAATATTGATCAAAGTTGGAATTATTTTTTATTAACATTATCACTAAACTGTTATTAGTTCTAAACTACGAACATGGTTGGTAATTACATTGAAATTAATAAGTAACAAAATTGAATGTATATTGTATTTGCCAAAAAAAATTCACAAACACTTCAAGAAGTAGTTGTGTGAAGGGTGTGATATTTCTGTTCTTCTATATGTCATGCCTTATACTATATGGAAGCTCGAGAACAATCTCTTTCTATGTTTTTCATATGTGATGGTTTCCTTTTAATAATAATGGAAAGTACAAAATCAAAACCTCTTCTTTTAGGTCTATGAGGGATTAGTTTTACCTATTTATAAGCTATCATGAAGCTCTGGGGAAGAGTACTTAAGGTGGGTTATATAAATGAAGTTAGTAGGGACTACGTGGGCTAGTGAGAGTTCTTACTTCTATTTGTGTCCTCAAGTTGTCTGAAATGAAGTTGAAAATCCTACTATCTAATCTCACCTATTATCCAATGAGTATCATGATATTTTGAATTATGTATGGCTTAATGGTTAGTTATTGGGATTGTGGTAAAATCTCATTTCCTCTTTAAACATTAGACAATTCATGATTTGTACACATCATTATTTTTAGATATGAGGAAAATGCTTCTCGTTGTTGGTTGTGTTGACACCTTTCTAACATTTCATCAATCTATGTTGTTACTCATTTGTATTTCCTTTCTAGTAGACAAGTATATTTATTTTGAGTCTTGTTTGCATATTGTCTAAGACCACATTAACGTCTCCTCTTTTTTATATATAATCCACCGACTTCAAGGGCAATTATTACAACTCCACATGAAGCCTAATTAGATACGAACACTTTTTTAATATACACATTTTATCAATGGTTTTTCCAATGAAGTGTATGCAACTTAGACATGATGTATTAAACGAACAACATTATTAAATACCTATTTTGATTATGTCATTTATTCTTTAAATAATATACATGATACTATGATGTGACTTATGGAATACTATAAAAATTCACTAAAATTTATTTATTTATTGTGGGGGCATATTTTTTTTATGTACTTTATTTTTCAATAATGGGAGAGGGAAACATAACCTGAAAATGCAAATGCACCAATATGAAAATACCACCGTGTCCTAGTACACCAGAGAGTTAAACCATGACCTAAATTGCGATTTGTACATTTTTATACCATTTGAGCTAATTGTTATGTACTAGAGACCTATATGATTAGAAAACCTAAAAATCATTCATGAGTAGTCATTACATTGACGATGAATTTTATGTAATGCCCGAGCACATTGCTCGGTGGTGAGTGGTGGGGACCTATTTGTAGACCTTACTATAGGATCTAAAAATTAAGATTTTTTGCCAATATATAAAGGCAAATTACCGATGACGTGTGTAGCATTTTAATTTTCCGGGATACATTAATAGGTTAAACCTTCGACTGATAAATGCAACACATCTTGATTGACAAAAAGTGTACGGCTGGCAAAAAAATATGCTACCCACAATTTTAAATGAATCTATATATAAGACTAATGTTTAAACTACCATGTGGTTGAAAGGCATTCAAAATAGTTGATAGTTGACTAAAAATCATTTTGTAAAATGATTACGTAAGTTTCCCTTGTGGATATCAGCTGGTCTCTCAGACCTACATATTACTTTATCTAGCACTTTTGGGCTGAGCGATCCACGAGATCATCAAATCTTTAAGCGCACACAACCTTTTTCAGAAAAGGGGGGGGGGGGGGGTGTAAAGTCATAATGAAGGCGTTGGTAAAATTTTTTAAGAAGAAAGCTCGTTTAAGAAGACCTTTACATTGCTACAAACAATCATGCTCATTAATTCAAAGCCATCCCTTGTTAGTCTTAGTAATTGAGTTGTCCACAAGGAGGCAACAGATATATACTTTGGCTACTGGATTTTTGGGCTAACCACCAAAGCTGCATAATTTATAGTTTTCTATTAGACGAACCACATCAAAAGTGTAGGAACTTAGAAAATCAAAAGATAAAACTTCAATCAAAATTTGGTTATGCAGTGAAACCAAACATAGTTGTCTGCGTTCAATATATGAGATTGATTACATACATTATTTAGTCAAACTACATACTGGAAAAAAAATAGTCAAGTTCCAGAATTACCTTCGCATGCAGATGTTAGCATCTAGAGATAAAGGTTAACATAATTACTCAAGAGTTCAAACGATTTGGTGACAATGACTCCTCTGCAAATAAGAAAAATCTTTTGATTGACTTAACATAGGTTGCATTTATTGGTGTTGCAATAGAATGTAAACTAATTGTAACTTGCAGTATACGATGTACTTATCTGACTGGGAACGTGAACCTAGAGAAGAGAAGCCTGCAACAAAGTAATTGATAAAGTTAGACGTCTATCCTTACGCATGCTTATTTGGGATCAGATATTGTTTCAGACATTAGACAGACCGTAGGTTAAATTTCTGCACCATTGGCTATATTTGTTCTGCTGCATAGCACAATATGAAATGACAAAAAGAATCTCAACCCTTATCATTTTCAGCGCCCAATTGTCTGAATTTAATAAATAATGAGTTGTTGCTGGCTACAATTGTTGGTTATGTATACCAGAATCTTTATAACTACAACCTATGGACAAGACACTCGTGGAGAACACTTGCTAAGAACCGTAAAGCAGTGATCATACTCTCACTTTAGAAATCCGTGTTGTTAATAATGATTATCGTCGTTCATGCAACAGCGACAGGTGCAAATAATTAACAGTGCAGACAGATCCAAAATAAGAATCGAAGAACAAACAAAGCAGGAGAATAGAAAACAGAAGTTAGATTCGCTAATCAGATAGTTCGTTGAGAAACGAACGTGTTACTTAAAGAAATCAGTGCCCGGCAATCCTCGCGGATAGGCACCGTTCTCCCAGTCGCGATCCGGCACGAACCTGGAACTCGCACGTCTCGCTCGCGCTCGACGTAGTCGCGTCGCGCTGCTACCAGCGCAGCACGGAAACCGCAGGAACCACCGCCTGACAGTTGCGTCTTGAGGAACAGGAAGGAGGAGTCGCACTTTTCTCAGGAGGACAACTCCGCAAAGCAACTCCGGGACGAAGCTCTCGCACTCAGGTTTAAGGCTCACAAAACACACGGCGGCAGAAGACTGTTTTCGGTGTGTTTAACCCTAATGACCGGATGTGTATATATAGCCACGCACGTCCCTAATCCTATTCCCAGTAAGACGCAAACACTCGGTTGCTCTTGCACACAATAAAGGAATAATCCGCAAAAGAGAAACACTTTCTAATTAGGATTAAGAAATCCGAATAAGAAAGTAACAATTAATTACACGAGTAATTAATTACGTAGTTGTATCCTAATGACCGGATGTGTATATATAGCCACGCACGTCCCTAATCCTATTCCCAGTAAGACGCAAACACTCGGTTGCTCTTGCACACAATAAAGGAATAATCCGCAAAAGAGAAACACTTTCTAATTAGGATTAAGAAATCCGAATAAGAAAGTAACAATTAATTACACGAGTAATTAATTACGAAGCTCTCGCACTCAGGTTTAAGGCTCACAAAACACACGGCGGCAGAAGACTGTTTTCGGTGTGTTTAACCCTAATGACCGGATGTGTATATATAGCCACGCACGTCCCTAATCCTATTCCCAGTAAGACGCAAACACTCGGTTGCTCTTGCACACAATAAAGGAATAATCCGCAAAAGAGAAACACTTTCTAATTAGGATTAAGAAATCCGAATAAGAAAGTAACAATTAATTACACGAGTAATTAATTACGTAGTTGTATCCTAGTGCAAAAAGAAGACGGAAGACATTCTCCACAATCCACAATCCACAAGCCCGAGCCCGGCCCGGTCCGGCGAGGCGTGGCGTGGCGCGTGCGTTGTGATGTGGTAACCCCACCCACCAAGGAGGTGAGCATACCTCCCTCGTAGGACTGCTTTGGACACTAGTGCCCCATGTGATCCTACATATGAGGACCACAAAAGTTCTAGGAGTGAACAATATGGGATAAAACTTCTTTGTCATTTGCACTAGAAACAACACAACATTCTCACATGTACTTGCTGCACTACATTGAGCTTAACCCATGCTAAATAAGTGATTACTAGATTAAATGCATTAAATGCACTACAGTAACCAGCTGCTATATAACAACAGCTACAGTACTTACCTAATGTTGTTAATCACGTATCTAACAATCCGTCGTCCATGTGCCTTTCTTCAGATCCTCAGATCTACCAAGAAAACATTGGCAACCTAATAGACAACACCACATAGCCTCACACGGACATATGCATCACATCGTAATGAGTAGTAGTATAAGGTGGCTGCGCGCCACAGCCTTGCACTATCCTCCATATATGAAAGAAAACAATTGATGAAAGCTAACATCTGGGAATATTGGCGCCAGCACAACACAACATTGCCATTAGAAACATCATATTGCATTGTATCAAGCAAGGCGCGCGGCTGATTCAGTATGGCCTTCTTCTTCTTACTGCATTGTAGCAGATGGAAGTAGTAGAAATTTTGCCGCAAGTCAAACGAGGCCCCAAATTAAGTATGGCAGCGTCGTGCACCGCCGCCGCACACCATCACACCGCACTGCGGCCGGGAGAGGGGAAACCACAGAGACGGAAGCTATGCAGTAGGCCGATGAAGTGCTATAAGTTTTGGGCATATACGGGCACAAGTTTGGGCATATACGGGTGGGATGGGTGGGTTGGACGGAAATAGTAGACCGTGTTTAGTAGAGTAGAATAGTAGATGTTTCTCTCGAACAAACTCCGAAAGAGAAGGATGCTCCAAAACCTAAGCCAAAACTCGAGCCACTCCATGAAGGAATGAGATACACGTTTTCCTTTACACAAAAGAAAGGAATCATGTAAACTCTAAATCCTGCCTTGATAGAAGATCAACATGAAAGGCTATTGAGTGAACTCAAGTTAAGAAGGAAAGCAATTAGATACTCTTTTGATCATAAAAGGGATAAGTCATGTTGTCTATATGCACATTATCAATCTAGAAGAGAACGGTAAACCTTAAGTGCAACCTCAAATGAAGGTGAACCGAAACTTGAGGGAGGAAGTGAAGAAGGAAGTCATAAATATTCAAGATGCATGTATTATCTACTCAATAAGTGACAAGAACTGGGAAAGTCCTATACACGTGGTCCCAAAGAAGGGAGGCATGGCAGTAGTGAAGGGAGAAAATGAAGATAAAATGGTGACATGAACAATAACTGGATGGTGAATGTGCATCGACTACAGAAAGCTCAATGCTGCCACCAAGAAAGACTATTTTCCATTGCCTTTCATAAATGATGCCCTAGAACAATTAGCTAATTGATCATACTTTTTCTTTCTAGACAGATAGTTGATGCATCCCTATTTTAGGGCTTCATCTTGTGTCATATTGCATTTGAATCACATCTATATATGTTAGATTACATGTTATTTCCCCTTATATGTGATTTCATATAAAATGCACTTATGGACATTATTTGCATGTTTTTCAGGCATTTGGACCACACTTAGATGGAAGGGAGAGAGAGAGAGAGGAGTGATCCTATGGTTTCTCTACCCTTAGAGAGATCCAAAGTGAGGTCTAAAGCTTCCTCAATCTATCCCTAGTGGCCAAAGATCAATTGAAGCAAATATGTCCTGAAAAACACAAAGATTTAAGTCAAAGTATGGATACAGAGACCAACACGACTGTGATGCCACAGAATGGCTGTGATAGATCACATAAAACCAATAGAGTCAAAGATTGAAGACTACAATCAGCAGCACGACTGTGCTACATAGCATGGTCATGGCACAAGACAGTAGAATGGTCGTGCCACCTTGCACGACCATGTAGTAGCCTATCTAGAATGGTTGTGGAGCAGAGAACATACATCTTTCTCCAAGCCACCATGACCATGGTGACCAACATGGTCGTGCCACCCTTGTACCACCACGGCCATGGTAACCACCATGATCGTGCCACCTTCTGTTTAAAATCTAACAAAGTTATTGTGACTCTTCCCTATTTTTCACCATGGTCATTCCACTCCACTACAACCATGTTCCACTACACCCACCACTGTCGTAGTAACCCATAACGACAGTGCTACTCATAAAACCTAGCTATTTTTCCACTACATTCCCCACTTTACCCCTACTTGACCTATTGCTTCCTCCCAACCTATATATATGTGGGTGGTGGCTGGAGGCTATGGTTGGCCACCCCTAGCTACCTACTATCACTCCATTTCTTCATTCCATCCACTCGACTCCATTTCCACCTCCATTCCACTTCATTTCACCATTTCCACCACCAAAACCCTAGTTTCCTGGTGTTTTGGCCACTTTCCACCATCGTTCCAGGCCCTTGCACCTTGGAAGAAGAAGGAGGGCATCTTGTAACAGTTGAAGAGGAGAATAACTCCATCTACACCAAGCTCCATGGCTTGTTAAACGTCTTTCTCATTTCTTTTTGTATTTTGCATTTCCATGAGTAACTAGGCCCTTAGGTGGGTTGTTTGGGGCTCAAAATGTTACTTTGATACCAAGTTGGGGGAAATGATATGTAAACATTGTAGTTTCATTTACTAATGATTGTGTTCTATTTCTATGTCATTCTTCATGATTTGTTTGTTGGTTGTGGTTGAAATCACCTAGGAATTTAGGGAAATTGCTTATATGTGTGAATTTTGGAATTTTGTCATAGGTTTAATTCATGGATCCCTAGGTAGCTACCCATCCTCCTACATGCTAATCAATTATCCTAACCCTAATTGGGAGATCTAATAGCTAGTTTAGAAGAATTTAGTGTGCTTAGCATGGAGCTTTCTCAAGGATAGAATGTGGGTGATGTGAGGCCTAAGACCTCAATTCCACTCCCATTACTATCCTCAACCTCTAATCACCCTAAGATCCTCTAACCTAGAAATCTAGGCTTGTTTAGACTCTAGTTGAATTACACCTGGACCTTAATCTAATTGAGGGTTGTAAGGGTAGTAGGAGGTGTTAGGGGTTAGTTCCCCTATACACAACCTATCTTATCCATGGCCAATTAGTAGTCTAGGGAAATTCATTAGCCTCTAGCTTGTTGTTTGGTTTGGTAATCAAAATAAAGCATAATGTTCACATGTCACCCCCTAACCTAATTGATAAGTGCATCCTCCAAACATCCCACACATTACTTTATTTCTTTAAAACCCTATTTGCCTTCTTGCTTAGTTGGTGTTAGCCTAGTTAGATCTTTACTTTCTTAGTTAGCTTCTTGTTTTTTTTTCTTGCTTTTCTCTTGTTATTTTAGGCTTGATCTTGTGAATAGTTTACTAGATTAGTGTAGTGTAGACATCTTTATTGCTTGCCTTAGTATAGCTCCCTCTTTTCTTTCTCTTCTTACCTACCTTGTCTTTTCTTGCTGAGTAGAATTAATTATCTAGGGTTAACTTAGGTTTTAATCTAGTTTGTTTTCCTTCATTTGCTTTCTTGTTCAACCCTTAGTCTAATCAACAAAATCAACCTCAACCCTTAAACCCTAGACTCTATAGTAGGAACCTAGCCCAAAAACTAACCTACTCTAGTGCCCCCTTCTCAGCCTCTGTATTGACCCTATACTTGACTCCCTCCTATACTACGACACGAACCTATGAGCTTGCGAGTGTAGTGTTATAGTAGATGTAGGTGTGTTTCTTTAGGTCCTTATAAACTTTGAAAGTTATCCCCTATGTATTTTGATCTGGTGGGACACTTCTAGTCAGATCCCAATTGATTAATGTGTGCACCTATGGCAGGACACACCAATACTCATGATTTTATCAGGTTCTATCCACCTCAAAAATAAAGAGAAAAGTTCCATCACCTATATTTATAGGACATACACATTTCAAAGAATGTCATTAGTCTATGCAACACATCTGCAACATTTCAAAGGTGCATGATTTTGGTATTTGCTATTTTCCTGGAAGATATCATGGAAGTTTTCATGGATGACTTTTTCGTCTATGGAATGGATTTTGATAGTTGTCTAAGGAATCTATCCCAAGTACAGAAACAATGTGAATAAAAATAATTAGTGTTGAACTGGGAGAAATGTCATTTTATGGTTTAGGAAGGTATAGTACTTGGGAATTTTTTTTTGAGAAAGGTATATAAGTCAATTTGAGCAAAGCAAAAGTCGTATCAAAGCTCCCTCCTCCTAAGTCTATAACATGAGTGAGAAGTATTCTGGGCCATGCTAGTTATTACTGAATATTTAGTAAAGACTTCTCCTAGATCACAAAATTGTTATCCAGTTTTATTGTTAAAGACATCGAGTTTGATTTTACAAATGAATGTCTTGAAGCTTTCAAAACTTTGAAAGCTGCCCTAACAACAAATCTGATCCTCCAAGCTCCAAATTGGGACCTCCCTTTCGAGATAATGTGTAGTGAAAATGATTACGGTATTGGAGCGGTACTCATGAAAAGAAAGGATAGAAAACACCACATGATCTATTGTGCTAGCAAAACTCTGAATAATGCCCAAGTTAACTACACCACCACAGATAAAGAGATGCTGGAAATAGTATTCACTTTTGACAGATTCAATTCCTATCTAATAGGATTGAAAGTGAAGGTATATACATATAATGGTGATATCAAATATCTAAAGAAAAAGAAAAAGAAAAAACCCAGGCTCCTGCATTGGACTCTACTGTTGCAAGAATTTGATCATGAAATTATCGACAAAAAGGGATAGAGAATGTTGTTGCAGACCATTTTGTCACAAATCATGGTTACTAAAAAGACCCACTTCCTATCAATGACAACTATGATAACTAAGCTTTGAGGATGGAAAAAGTGTTGAACCAACTTTACCCTAGTTTGTAGAAATTTTCCATTACTTAGCATGTCAACAACTACCTCCTGACATCACCTACAATTAGAAGAAGAAATATTTTTTGATTTGAAAAATGATAACTACAATGATCCTCTTCTCTTTAAAAGATGCACTGATGATTTGTATCCCAAAAGAAGATATACCTTAGATCCTTCGTGAATGTCACTCTTCACCTTATGGTGGTTATTTAGGTGGAGACATGACAACCGTCAAAGTTCTACAGTCAGGATTCTATTGACCATCCCTGTTTAAGCATGCACATGAATTTCTCAATACATGCAAGGAGTTTTAGTTTATTGGAAATATTTCTACAAGAAATGAGATGCCAACGTCTGATTGGATCAAGTTTGAGATCTTTGATGTTTTTGGAATTGATTATATCTGACCTTTTCCATGCACTAAAGGAAATTAATACATTTTAGTTGTTGTAGACTATGTATCAAAGTGGGTACAAGAAATAGCTTCCCCATCTTCTGATGTGAAGCCTATGATGAGGTTTGGAGACCCAAAAACCTTTATTAGTGATGGGTTTCCTAGTTGTTGTAAAATATGTATCAAAGTGGGTAAAAGTAATAGCTACCCCATCTTGTGATGTGAAACTTTTGATGAGGTTGTTTGAAAAGATTATCTTCCCTAGATTTCGAGACCCTAAAACCTTTATTAGTGATGGGGATCCCATTTTACTGAAAAACAATGTGCATCATTTCTAAAGAAGTATGGAGTAAGGCACAAGGTTTCCAACCCCTATCATCCACATACCTTCAGTTAGGTGGAAGTCTCCAATAGGAAAATTAAACAAATCATAGAAGAGACTGTAGGGAGGACAAAACATATTGGTCTATGAATCTGGACAATTCATTGTGGGCATACTACACTACTTATAAGATTCCTATAGGAACCACCCCCTACAGGCTAATATATGGTAATGTCTGACATTTTCTAGTTATATTAGAGCATAAGTCTTTCTGGGCAATCAGATTCCAAAATATGGTCCCATGATTGGCAGTAAAGAAGAGGTTTTAAGATTTGTAAGAGCTAGGGAGCTTAGTCTCCATGGCTATGAAAATTCAAGGATTTATAAACAAAGTACCAAGGTGTGGCATGATGCCCACTTAAAATGAAAGTATTTGTTGGAGGAGGACAAGGTTCTTCTCTTCAATTCAAGAATTCAACTCTTTCTTGGAAAACTAAAGTCAAGATGGTCAAGCCCCTCACTATATCAAATATATATCCACCAGGGATGATGGATATTTGTACCGAAAAGACTGAGACCTTCTAAGTAAATGGACATAGGGTCAAAAGATATTTTGAAGATCAGACAGTAACAAGAAGAGCATAAGTTTAGTTGGAGGAACATCCACCTACATCACCAAAGGAAAAATGAGGAAGCCAACCCAATAAAGTCAAGCTAAAGACTATAAACTAGCACTTCTTGGGAGGCAATCAAAGTCTTTTCAAAATATGCTCCTTAAAATCTAGTTTGTTTTTACTTATCAATAATTAGATTTTAGGAATGTCTATCTAAGGTTTTTTAGTTGTTATTTGATTTCTCTTAATTCCTAATTTATAGTGTATATAGAATAAAAGTTAGTACAAATTTGAAGTCTTTGCTTATAGTGAAAGAACTATCTGTCCATGAATGGAACATTTCTAAGACAAGCCATCAGTTTTCAAGGTTCCTTGGAACCATCAGAAGATACTCCCTAGATCATCCATTGGTTGACACCTATCTACCTAACCATCATATCTCACAATTTAGTTTCACCATCAGAAGATGGTATTGAAGTAGAGAAAGTGAAGGCAAGTAAATTAGTTGAACCATTAGTTTTGGGTATGCACTATCTAGCCATCATATTTCAAACAAATGACCATCGAAAGGTTGAGGCTAACCCAATAAACCATCAGATCTTCCAAGGAATTCTCGTTTTGAATCCATTGAATCTTCATCAGTAGAGCCATCAGATGACATACTCAATCGAACCATCAAACAATATGAGATATAAAACCATTGGATAGTGGACCTGCACAAGATGTACAATGCTAACCATCTAAAGGTGTGTCACCAGATTTAATGGTTAGATGAGCCTAAAGTTGGTGGATGACGTGTATTTTACTACGCGCTTAAACGCAAGTATACGCGTCGAAGTAATATAGGCCTTGTGAGGCCCGAGTCGAACTCAGGAATACGTGAATTATTGGAGACTTCTACTAACTAATCGCAATCAGCTAGGCCGATTAACAAAGCAGGGTTTTGTTGTTCAAATTAAAAAGAAAATAAAAATCAAACAAAGAAAACAATCGATTAAAGGTTAATTTAATCAATTCAAAGGGATATCTTTAGGATGGCGGTTTCACCGCGGGTCAACATTGTATTAGGTTTCATATAATTCCTCACACTTCTCTCTCTATCCGGGTAGTGGCCTGAAAACAGAATTACCCACTGTCGTGGTGTAATTCACTACTTAGGTTTAGGTTGATTCCACCGTCGTAGTAATCATTCCCCTAAACTAAGTGCATTATAAACGGTCCCTCAGTTCCCACCATTAATTTTACAACTCCTTTGTCAAGGGTTTTATTGATTAATGTAGAATTCGTCTCTTTTCAACCGTTAATCCTTCTGTCGAAGTGATTAAGGGTGTTAAATTATTATTATGGTGATCAAGCATAACAATAGAAATGGAGAAAACAAATCTATACCACGGATTTGAGAGAAAAATATGAATTATTGATATAAAAATGTCATACAATGCATTCCCGGGCTACTCCCGGTCCTAAAGATTGAGGGTTTTAGCCTCTCATGTTCATCTCACACGAATACATGGTAGAAATTGGGGAATTCATAAGAAAAACGGGAAATAAATGGGAAAACCCCTGAACGAAGAAGAACCGGGGGATCCTTGGCGTAGAACACGAGCTTCCCCGCCTGTCGGTGGTGGAAATCGTCTTCGGCAGCGTCCGAATCACCCGAGATGAGCTTCTCGGCCTCCGTTCTCCTTTCTCTCCTCCTTGGCACTCGTGCAATCCAAAATTCAGATCCTCCTGAACGTGGGCGTCCGTCATTAGGTATAAGTCCCTAATTAGGTCGTCAAATAACAACAGCCGTCCGATCGAGATCAAAACAGATCCAACGCATATCTGCCGGCGTCGATACCATCGACGCGAGTCGATGGTATCGACCCAGTAGATTAGCGGCAACTTTCCTTTCTTTTATTCTGAGTGCCTGTGGTGATCTCGATACCATCGACTGGGGTGTCGATGGTATCGACTCCTATAGCGTCGGTTTTGTCTTCTAGTGACGCTGTAGCTCTCCTTGTGTCGATGGCATCGACTTTGGTCGATGGTATTGACTGCATCTTCGCCAGCAACTTGAAGGGATCTTGATGCCATCGACTTAGGTGTCGATGGTATCGACTCTGTATTGCTCTTCTCGGCTGACAACCTGTGGCTTGGTCGATGGTATCGACTTCCGTCGATGGTATCGATGGAAGCAGATACTTGTTTTTCCTGAAATTTCACAACAAGACCAAGTAAATCCACACAATTTATAATAAGATGATAAATAATGCTCAAAATAGTAAAACAAAGGGGATTTGATACAATATAATGGCAAAGACCAAATAAAGTGAATTATGCAATATTATCCATGAAAATGAGTAATTAAGGCACAAAACACATATGAAAAAGGTCTCTAAATGCGACTCAAACTCATCGCATCAAACTCCCCTAAGCTTAAACATTGCTCGCCCTCGAGCAACTAATCCTTAGAATAGAATTGCAGATGTCAACTAAAAATCAACACATCACCCCACATTCCACATGACTCCCACTGAACGTTCTCAAACCGGCCTTTCCTAATCACAGAATAGTAATTACCCTACAGGCGACAATAATCATCAATAAAAGAAATTATCCTTCGAACCGATGAACACTATCACATAAGGCAGTTAACATAATAAAATTTGCCGATTCAGCATTAGTGCATCTTGTGATCGCCTACACTACGTTGCTCGCCCTAACTACCATCTACATGGAAGCAGTTCTCCTGATAAACATGAGTGAGGAGAAAATCACGGTGGCCTACCAATCCGAGCAACGGGTGGATGGAATGGGTGGTTCATGGAAGAATTTGGAAGTATTACACAGTTTCAAAATGCATACAACAAAATGCCCTAAATGATGCAAATGCACATTGAAAATGCCCTAATGCTTAAAATTGGGTGGAATGATGCATGCACTAACCTTCCACCTCAAAAAGAGATATAAATCTAATTAAGCCACATCATGTACTCAACTTCCTTGTTATGCAAGTGATATCATGTTCCTTTCTCCCTCTTATTCCATTTCCTTCTAAATTCTTTTTTTTTTCTTTTCTCAATTTTTTCAGATTTTCAGAATTTTTTTTTTAATTTTTTCTTAGCCCACATATCCATAATTGCTTAGAGATACATGTGTTAGGCTATTTTCTTCATGATTGGAAATATTTGTACCATTTCGAGGGTATGGAACAATTTAGATCACTTTTTAAGACAAACCGAGGTACATGGTGTACTTATGCATGAAAATCATGAAAGTTATGAGTGCAACTACATGACATGCACCTAAAGGTAATGTGCATGAATCACTATACATTTTTTCCGTTTTATGCAAAAGTATGAAAATAACAATGCAAATCCTATCTACATGCTATGCACGCGAGAAGGAATTAAAACTGTACTTTACTTCCAATTCTTTGGTGGATTATGGAAAAATATGAAGTGGAATGATTACAAGATTAAGTTACTGAACCTTAGAAAAATATCATGTGTCCCTCCTTACTGACATGTGTAGTAGTTCAAAGGGTTCTTTCTCTTATATCCAATTAAGGTCTCATTACCATTTGATTAGGTTAGGCTCAAACAACCGTTACTATCCACTTTTCATGAGTCAATGGGGGTGTGGGTGTGACATATTGCTTTAGAGTTGACATAATCAATCATTTTCATAGGACAAGTTTCCCAAGGACAACCAAGTTAAGCTATCCAAAAGACACAGAAATTTTTAAATTCCCTTAAATTTCCCATGAAAACAGCGAGATGACAATTTTTAAGACATCCACGATTACACTAGATAGATGTGGATCCTAAACAAAAACTAAAATTGCAAGAACAAATAACAAAGCAAAAACTAAAAACAACTAAAGAAAAGATAAAAGATAGAGCTGTTCCAGCCACCCCCTAAGCTTGAATTCGACTATGGCCTCATAGTCAAAAACCAACTTAAGGGTGGAACAGTGATACCCTGATCAATCCTGCGGAGGCGGTGGTGGGTATTGCGGTGCTATAGGATCCCAAGACGGGTACTCCCCCTGGAAGCTTGGATCATATTGGGTCCTTGGCGGAGGCTGTGGATAGCCTCCAAAGTAGTCTTGACTCCAGTAATGGTCGAAGAAGGGCTCCTGTTGCGTCTCTATCCGCTGCAACCGGGTGTGCATTTGCTCTTGGTTGGCGAGGATAAGCCGCTCGTTCTCGAACATAGCCCGTTGGTTATCAAGTACCCGACTCGTAGTCTCATGAATGCCGGTATACATACCCATGTGCTGCTGCTGAGTCTGTTGGATGTCCTGCAGCATGGTGTACATCCCCTGCATGGAATAGGGATCCGCGGTTGGCTGCTCGTACTGTGGTGATGGCGGCGGGGGCTGAGATGATGAAGATGCACCCGGATGCATCCTAGGACGCTTCCGTGGTGCCACACGTGCTCGAAGAGGTGTGAAAGCCTCCTCTTCCTCTGCAGCCTCGCCTTCTTGCTCGTCACCTCCGCCTTCTTCCTCGGAGGACTCGATGGCTATGATTGGCCACCGGAAGTGCTGCTTGCCCTCTATGTTGAAGACGTCGTCTGGTAGGGAGCTCTCCTGATAAGCTTGGTTGATGTGGCAATGAGCGTACGCCAACCCGTCCCGGAGAAGAATGAGGTTTGAACGGTGCAAGTGTTGCACGTTCACCTTGCTCCTTGTAAAGATCGGAGTCATGGACTGAAGGTTCAGCCCCAAGTAAAGCGCCAACTTGGTGACAAGACCACCAAAATGGATTGGAGCCTTCCTTGTGCTCCTCTTCACCGCCAGGACGCGCTGTAGCCAGAACGCCCCCCAGTTGCATGGTTGATGCTTCAGGAGTGCGTAAAGGAAGAACAAGTCACTCTCCTAAAACTTGCTCAAAGCAAGATCACTTCGAGCGAAGAATGTCAAGCTCAACATCCTATGCAAGACCCGGACGAATGGGTGCTCAAAATCTGCTACCGCTGCATTGTGGTAGCTCACGGTCTTCCCCGCCGGCACTGTAACTAGCTCGGAGAAGATCTTTGCATAGTCGGTGTGGGAGTCCGGCCTTCGGTGATCATGTGGAGAGTGGATCCAGTTGAAGATTTGATTGAACTGGACCAGTGTGAGATTGTAATTGTTGTTGAAGAGTCGGAAGGACACCCTTCCCTTGATCCATTCCCGGTCCGATGCTACCACGTCGTTTGGTACGACGCAGACGTCGAGAGACGCCATGAACTCCGCCACCAGTTCCTTGTAGGTGGGCCATTCGCTGAAAAACGGCTGCCCATCCGCATGGTACTGTAGCTCGTCAGGGCGTAGGCTTCTGTTGGTGAGGCGTGCTTGTCCATGAAGCACATAGGCCAAGTTGGCCTCGAATCCCAACTCCTGGATCATGCCTCGGTCCACATACCGGGTGGGCTCGAACTTTCGCTTCATTATCTCCTCGTAGACCTTCCTCACATCCATGTTGGCATGAATTAGGCGTGGACGAGGGATGGAAGCGGTTGGGGGAGGAACGAACTCCTCGATCTCCATAGGGTGTGCACTTGAGGACGACGCTCTGGCGGTGTGCACCATGGTTGCGAGAAGATGGGATTAGAAGAAAAGAGCTCAGAGAAGATGGAGAAGAAATTCTCCGCTCGATGAAGATCTCCGCTCGATGACACTTCTCTTCAGTCTTGGAGGGCTCGGGGGAGTGCTCGGCACAAAGGAGGATACTTGCTCTGAAGGTGTGACGTCAAATGACGTTGCAAGTCCCCTTAAATAGGCTTGATCGGCGCCCCTGTTGACCCGTCGATACCATCGACGCGGGTCGATGGTATCGACACATCTCGCGGGTATCCGCCTCCCTCGCGAGTATCGACGGCTGATGTTTGCTGGATCGAGAAACCCGGATTGCTGACGGGTCGATACCATCGACGGAAGTCGATGGTATCGACACAGCACCCGGATCGCTGACGTGGCTGTTGCGATCGTCGTCGATGTCTGTGTGCGGATCGGTGACATGTCCGTCGATACTATCGACGGATGTCGATGGTATCGACTTGCTTTTATTGCGACACCGCCGTTGTGTTGCATTCAACCTGTGATGATGTCGATACCATCGATGAGGCCGTCGATGGTATCGAGTTGACTGAGCAAAATTCGTCTGAATATCTCCAGAGATCTCGATGGCATCGACTTGGGTGTCGATACCATCGACACTTTTATTGCGACCTGTCTGCGACCATGTCGATACCATCGACGGTGGTGTCGATAGTATCGACGCAGTGCGATTTTTGCTGGTGTCAACCTAAACCCATGTCGATACCATCGACGAGTGTGTCGATGGTATCGACCCTGCCTGTGCCTGCACATTCAATCAAATGGATCAAGGTATCATTTTTAAACTAAAATTTAAACGAATTAAAAGCAATCTATGACTAAAATTAAACTATCCTAATGTACCGATGGTTGGGTTGCCTCCCAACAAGCGCCCTTCTTTAGCGTCTTAGGCTAGACGTCTTCCCTTCATCTCATTCATGCACAAGTGAAATGAGTTTGACCTCATTCACTTTCCTCTTGTAATTCTCACCAAAATACAACTTCAAGCGTTGCCCGTTCACTAAGAACGTGGCATCTCCATCACACACGAGAATCGCTCTGTGCAGTTTCACCTCCTCCACAATGAAGGGTCCACTCCACCGGGATTTCAGCTTCCCGAGATGCAGTTTGAGACGGGAGTTGAACAATAGAACGTTGTCTCCCTTCTTGAACGTGCGCATCTCAATATGGCGATCGTGGATCAGCTTTGTGCGCTCTTTGTAGATGCGGGCATTCTCATATGCCGTCATGCGTAGCTCATCCAATTCATTCAATTCAAACATCCTTTTTCTCCCGGCCTCATCATAGCGCAAGTTCAGCCTTCTTAGCGCCCAATGGGCCTTGTGCTCCAGCTCCACCGGAAGATGGCAAGCCCGGCCGTACACCAACCTAAAAGGCGTGGTGCCTATAGGTGTTTTGTACGCCGTTCGATAAGCCCAAAGCGCGTCCGGTAGCAATACACTCCAATTTTTCCTCGTGGATGCTATGGTCCTTTCTAAAATCTTCTTGATTTCCCTATTTGATACCTCCACTTGTCCTTGCGTCTGTGGATGATATGGGGTGCCGATGTTGTGCTTGACTCCATATTTCTTTAAAAGTGTCACGAATTTCTGATTTCGAAAATGTGTGCCTCCGTCACTTATGATCATTCGGGGAATCCCGAACCTGGAGAAAATGTTCTCTTTGACAAACATGCACACTACGTTCGAATCATTAGTCCTTGTGGGGATTGCCTCCACCCACTTCGACACATAATCTACAGCAAGTAAGATATAAAGATTTGAATTTGAGGACACAAAGGGTCCCATGAAGTCAATGCCCCATAAATCAAATACCTCAACTTCCTGAAATACATTCAGGGGCATTTCTTGTCTCCTTGAGATGTTACCTGCGCGCTGGCATGGGTCACATTGCCTAACAAAATCATAGGCATCCCGGAACAAAGTGGGCCAATAAAGGCCACTTTCCAACACCTTGGCTGCTGTCCGTGAGCTAGCATGGTGTCCTCCTGTAGGCGACACATGACAGTGGTGGAGAACACTCTCATACTCCACCTCCGACACGCACCTGCGAAGAATACCATCCCTGCACTGCTTCAAGAGAATCAGGTCATCCCAAAAATAATATCTCAATGAATGAAAGAATTTCTTTTTCTCTTGATAGGACCAATCCTCCGGGATGATCCCGCAAGCCAAATAATTCACAATTTCCGCAAACCATGGTTCTTTAGAATCAATTTTTAAAAGTTGTTCATCGGGAAAGGTCTCGGTAATGGGTATGTGCAAACCTTGTTCATCAACCCTCTCTAACCTAGACAAGTGGTCAGCCACCACATTTTCAATTCCCGACTTGTCCTTGATTTCAATATCGAATTCTTGTAGGAGCAAAATCCACCTAATTAGTCTAGGCTTCGCATCCTTCTTCTCCATCAAATACTTTATTGCAGCGTGATCAGTCCACACAACCACCTTAGAACCCACTAAGTACTGCCGAAATTTTTCAAAGGCGAACACGACGGCCAGTAACTCCTTTTCCGTGGTTGTGTAGTTCAATTGAGCATCATTAAGCATTTTTTAGGCGTAGAAAATCACAGCAGGCTTGTTATCTACCCTTTGCCCCAAAACAGCTCCCACAGCATAATCGGACGCATCACACATCAACTCGAATGGCTTTGTCCAATCCGGCGTTTGAACAACCGGAGCTGAAATCAACTTTTCCTTCAAAACCTCGAATGCGTGAAGACATTTCTCATTAAAATCAAAAACTGCGTCTTTTTCCAACAATTCCGATAATGGCTTTGCGATTTTTGAAAAATCCTTAATAAATCGCCGATAAAACCCGGTGTGTCCCAAAAAGCTTCTCACCCCTTTTACAGAATTTGGTGGGGGTAACTTAGAAATCACCTCAATTTTTACGGGGTCTACCTCAAGACCCTTGCTAGACACCTTGTGTCCTAGCACAATTCCTTCCGTCACCATCATGTGACATTTCTCCCAATTGAGGACCAAGTGTGTGTCCTCGCAACGCTGCAATACCTTATCTAAGTTATAAAGGCATTCATCAAAAGACGCTCCATACACCGAGAAGTCGTCCATGAAAACTTCAAGACACCGCTCCACCATGTCAGAGAATATGGCGAGCATACAGCGTTGAAAAGTCGCCGGCGCATTGCATAAACCGAACGGCATACGGCGGTAAGCAAACGTCCCATAGGGACATGTAAACGTAGACTTCTCTTGATCCAAAGGATCAATAGAAATCTGGTTGTACCCCGAATAGCCATCTAGAAAACAAAAATGCGACCGACCAGCTAGACGTTCCAAAATCTGATCGATAAATGGCAATGGAAAATGATCTTTAAGAGTTGCGGCATTCAATCGGCGGTAGTCAATGCAAACACGCCACCCGGTTACCAATCGGGTGGTGACAGGTTCATTCAAAAGATTTGTAGTGACAGTGATTCCCCCCTTTTAGGGACTACCTGTGTGGGACTCACCCACGTTGAATCGGATATGGCATAAATGATCCCTACAGCAAGAAGCTTTATGACTTCCTTCTTGACAACCTCCATCATGCTTGGATTTAGACGTCTTTGAGGCTGTATGACTGGCTTGGCTCCCTCTTCGAGCCGAATCTTGTGTTGGCAAAGTGTAGGGGAGATCCCCTTGATGTCCGCCACAGACCACCCAAAAGCTCCACGGTGGTTCTTGAGCACTATCAGTAGTTGCTCCTCCTCATCCGCACTCAAGTATGCAGATACAATCACTGGTAACTTGTCCTCCTCAGCTAGAAAGACGTACTTCAGATGCGGGGGCAATGGCTTCAACTCCAAATCAGGTGGGCAAATAAGAGATGATTGTAGCGGTGGGGGCAGTGTACCCAAATCTTCATAGTGCCTCGTGTAGAAACATGGAAGCATTTGAAGCATTTTGGCGCACTCCTTGAGTTAAGTACTCCGCATCCAATCATAAGTGACATTTAGCAAGCACGCCTCCAAAGGCAGTTCCGGATATGCATCAAAGACGGAAGTAATAATCACATCATCCTCCCACGAAGGTGGAATGTCCTCATTCTCATCATTTGGAAACCCAACAGCCTTGCATAAAGAGACAACTTTCGGTTGCTCCATAAGGTCCACCGCTAATGTCCCATTATCTATCCTGCTCATCACATGGGCCATATCCAAAAATGGCTTCCCAAGACAAAGTGAGATATTTTGTTCCACATGCTTAACCATGTTGCACTGTGCTTTTGATTTATTAGATGCATTGTCATTGGGCATGACCATCTCAAAGCGATCATCCGCAATGCCCAAGGTCAAGCGACCTCTCCCCATCTCCAAGATCATATCAGCTGTAGCTTGGAATGGGTGACCAAGTAGTAACTCATTGCCGTGCTCGTCCTGCATTTCCATAACGACGAAATCAGCTAGAAAAACAAAGCGGTCTACCTTTACCAAAACATCCTCACAGATTCCATATGGTTTCACCACAGAATTATCGGCCAATTGGATGGTCATGTTACTTGGCCTCGACTCTTTCAATCCAAGTTTCTTGAATGTAGAAAGGGGCATCAGATTTATGCTTGCTCCGGAATCACAAAGTGCCTCGCCAAATTTGAACTTCCCGATAAAGCAAGAAATATTGAAACAACCGGGATCCTATCTTTTTGGTGGCAAAGTGCCCATAATAAAAGCACTCACTTGCTCCTTCAATACCACGACCTCAGTGTCGGGTATCTTTCTCTTCTTGGTGATTACATCTTTGAGAAACTTTCCATAAGACGGGATTTGTTCAATCGCCTCTAGCAAAGGAATATTCACTGATAACTTCCTAAAGCTGTCCAGAAATTTCTTAAACTGTGCATCCACCTTTCTTGCTTTTGCACTATTGGGATAGGGGACCGGAACGGTATGTGCCCTTTGATGAGGTGGCACATAGGGAGTTAATTTCTGCGGTTCCTCCTCAGTGGCTTGTTCTTCCTTACCATCTTCACCTATGTCCTCAGTTTTCTCTATGACAGGTGCGGGCTGCTCGTTGACTGTTGCTTCTTCAACTGTGTCCTGCGGTGTGCTTGTGTCATCCGCCCTTGGATTTAACACTTTCTTACCGCTCCTCAATAAGATGGCCTTGGCCTGTTGGTTTCCCCCGGGAACATTGGTGTTCCCCGAAAAACCCGGATGTGCCGGCTTCTTCAAGCTTGCAATCTCGGCTACCATCTGCGCCATGGAAGTCTCTATAGTTCTCATTTGAGCCCCGTGGCTCTGCAAAGTCTGCCCAAACTGGTTCATAAATTCACCCTGTTGCTTTATTTGCTGCCCAAAAGTGTTCATCAACTCTTGATTTTGCTTTATGACTTGATTGAGCAACTCCGTGCTCTTATCCTCCGTGGCCGGTGCAGGCTTGGCGTCCGGATCCTGCAGAAAGTTATTTGGATCCTTCCATGAAAATTTCTTATCCTTCCGCCATGAATAATCATTATTCCTGTACCCTTGCTGTTGCCTCATATACTTGACCTGAGCCTCATCCTCGGACTCATTGTCTTCCTTCTGCAGCAACCTCTTTGCGAGAAGATCCATCTTCTCGTTCAGCTCTCTCATTGCCTTTGACTCACTGGCAACTCTTGCTTGCTCAACTGGGCCTCTTTCTCTTTCTCCCCAAGATTGCTTTCATGCCATATTCTTCTATATTTCCCAGCATCTTGTATCAGTGTTATTTAAGAAAAATCCGGAGCCAGCCGAGTCCAAATTGCTTCTATCATGCTCGGAGAGAGCAAAGTAGAAGATCTTCACTTGGGTTTCCTTGTCCAGTCCATGGTGTGGAAATCTCCTCAACATGACTTGGAATCGCTCCCAAGTCTCAGAATAAGTTTCACCCGCCTGTTGGGTGAAATTGTGGATCTTCCAGATCATATCATTAGTCTTCTCAGGAGGGAAGAACCTCTCGAAGAAAACCTCCACCATGTGATCCCATGATTCAACAAACTCGTCGTCGAGGTTATGAAGCCACTCTCTTGCCACTCCAGCCAAGGAACTCGGGAATAACTTGAGGTAGAGCACATCCTGTGGAAATCGATCTATCTTCACCATATCGCAGTTCTCCACGAACTGGCTGATGTGGGTCACTGGATCTTCATTTTTTAATCCGTGAAATGTGTTGGATTTGACCAAGTTAATCAGTGCTGGATCGATCTTGTAGGTTGGAATGTTTAGCCCCTATTTCTTTATAGGCCCCTTTGATGCCGAGGAAGAAGACGCCTTGATCTTCTCCCATATTGTCTGTGCTTCAGCCATTACTTCATCTTGTTCTTGCTCAGATTCAGAATTTATATCACTGTGGTGTTCCTCCTCATAGTAGTCCTCGTCCTCTGGTCCCGCAGATGGAACCTCAGGTGTGCGATTCACGTAGTCTCGACTACGTGTGTGCACCATGCAAAGTACCTGAAATATGGAAATAGGGGTTCAGTACAATGCTTTGAACGAGTCAACACAATTATAGAGAAATAAAGGAATTTTTGAAATTGTTTTAAAATAAATAAAAAAAATGTGGCCTAGAATGGCCGCTCTTAGCACTCAAAGTGCCAATAATTCGCCGTGTCCCCGACAATACCTTATCTAAGTTATAAAGGCATTCATCAAAAGATGCTCCATACACTGAGAAGTCGTCCATGAAAACTTCAAGACACCGCTCCACCATGTCAGAGAATATGGCGAGAATACAACGTTGAAAAGTTGCCGGCGCATTGCATAAACCGAACGACATACGGCGGTAAGCAAACGTCCCATAGGGACATGTAGGTATCGACCCAGCAGATTAGCGGCAGCTTTCCTTTCTTTTATTCTGAGCGCCTGTGGTGATCTCGATACCATCGACTGGGGTGTCAATGGTATCGACTCCTGTAGCGTCAGTTTTGTCTTCTAGTGACGTTGTAGCTCTCCTTGTGTCGATGGCATCGACTTTGGTCGATGGTATCAACTGCATCTTCGCCAGCAACTTGAAGGGATCTCGATGCCATCGACTTAGGTGTCGATGGTATCGACTCTGTATTGCTCTTCTCGGCTGACAACCTGTGGCTTGGTCGATGGTATCGACTTCCGTCGATGGTATCGACGGAAGCAGATACTTGTTTTTCCTGAAATTTCACAACAAGACCAAGTAAATCCAAACAATTTATAATAAGATGATAAATAATGCTCAAAATAGTAAAACAAAGGGGATTTGATATAATATGATGGCAAAGACCAAATAAAGTGAATTATGCAATATTATCCATGAAAATGAGTAATTAAGGCACAAAACACATATGAAAAAGGTCTCTAAATGCGACTCAAACTCATCGCATCAAACTCCCCTAAGCTTAAACATTGCTCGCCCTCGAGCAACTAATCCTTAGAATAGAATTGCAGATGTCAACTAAAAATCAACACATCACCCCACATTCCACATGACTCCCACTGAACGTTCTCAAACCGGCCTTTCCTAATCACAGAACAGTATTTACCCTACAGGCGACAATAATCATCAATAAAAGAAATTATCCTTCGAACCGATGAACACTATCACATCAAGCCTTTAATATCATATAGGGAGAAGAGATGAAAGACATATTCCACATCTGAGTAATTGTGACACCCCAATGCCACATAAGTGAGATTAGTCAAAACAAATCTTACGATCAACAACTAAAAAACCACCTTACCATAGTAGAAGGTAAATTAAAACCGATCTCATATAACCATCGTTGTGTTGAAATATATCACAACAAGGTCCATAACCTTTATCATATATCACATATCATACCATAACAGGTATTGCATCTCTATATAGTGGACATCTACCACATACCTATTACAAAAGAACATGTTCACATATATACATACCACAACATACTGTCATAATATGTATCGTTATACATCATCTACAAAACACATCCCTCTCGGACCTAAGAGTACATGGATAACACTATGACTCTACTACACAACACTAGAAGCTATCCAACCTTCAACGATTATTGATCTCTAAGCTGTTCTTCTTCAACAACACAATATCTACCACGTTGCCAATGAACGTCTAAAATGATGTGGAAACTATGTCCTAACGAGAGATATAACTCTAAACCAATAGTTATTGTCACCAAATATATATTACTATTAAACACGATGAGCAGATTTAGCTAAAAGAACAATTTAAACTCATTACACAAGTTAAGTAGATAGAACAACTAAAACAAATAAACATGGTATCATCATAAGCATGAATAAAAAGAACATGTATAACAGTTGATTTCTCTTACCACATTTTATAATAGATAAACACCGATTAAAACAAGGAATGGGTAAACATCCAATGTGAATCATGTTTAACCCAACATGATATACTACACGATTGTATTATGAATTTTATTAATCCCTAAGTATTTGAGTTGTACCACCCAAATCGAGTTGACCACTACTAAGTCAAAGTTAGAGCCATACATGATCTAGTAAGAATCAGAATCCAAGATATTCTCCCCACTCAGTCAGTTAGAGTAAAAATCATAGAGATTTATCAAACAACTACCACCAGTGACATATAGTCAAGCTAAAACACCTATCCCACCTTGGTATAGGTCACAACACTAGACACCATGGTATGAAACCCGGCCACCGAGGTACAACTACTGTTGTCCTCCAATCAAATCACACACACACACACAGATATATATATATATATATATATATATATATATATATATATATATATATATATATATATATATATATATATATATATGTATATATATATAATCACTGAGTCACAGACGTAATCATTCTCACACTGAGGCATGGAATTGGACATCCTCAAAACACTTGGGGTCAAGATGAAAAGGACACACAATCACTCACACCTTGAATACTCAATAGTATGTGCTCCACATTTCCTTTAGGAAGACTCCCTTATACATCCAACAAGTCCTACCACTAGAATGGATCTATGGCCAGGGCAACTACATGATTAGGGTTTGACTTATTAGTTAATGCCAATTGGGTGTCTTTTACTACATCAATCAAGTTACATACAAACCCTAAGAAGATTCTATAAAGATAAGGGTACATTGCAACTTTAGAAGATATAAAACGTATGAAACATAAAGCTTATCACAAAACCACATGGTGTTGTTTCACTTCCATACACAAGGCCATCACCACTATGACATTATCATGGGATATCAATCCTTCATCGTATTAGTAGAGGATATCATCCAAGTTAGAGAACAAAGCCAATACCAAGGTCATAAGACCATTACATTGTTTCCCTAGAAGAACATCATTATCTCTCCATGCCTCATCAAGGCTCATCATCATCACCACACAAGTGTTACATAAGTTCCGCATAACATTGCAATTATGAACTATGTTTCTCATAAGATAACCTATTAGGGTTTTGACATTAGGAGATACAAAATACTTCATCAACATGCTAATTACTCAAGAAAGCTAAGCAATATTACCATGTACTTGAATTAGGTTTAGGGTTCAACATTGTAACTGAATTAGGGTTTCATATTAGCAATTATTACTCAACCCTAAATATCACCATCTCCAACTTTCTTGGAAGAAAAATGTCAACTATCATTATCACAAGGTAACAACATAAGGAAATCACATGTCCAGGGATTTTCATCGACCAAAGAGAAATAGGTCACACCATCATCATCAGTCAAAGAGGTGAATCACACAAAGAGATCATGTAGGTAAACGCATAGACATTGATGGAAAGCAAGGTCATGTCTTCGAACGATGAGAACTAGGTTGAAGAAAAGCTTGGAAATCAAAGACAACCTCAGCACTCAATAGACCAAAGAGAGCTCAAACCATCAACATCCACATCAAAAAATCTCATCGACTCAAGCAAAACATCAACCTATTCATCGATCGAAGAGAGACAGTCACCCTAGTGAACATAACACATCAAAACTTCGAGACTACTAGCATCAACACCTTAGCAGCCAAAACATGTAAAAAATCTTGGTGACCTCATGAAGAGAGAGAAAGATCATCCACTACATGATCCAATAGATTATACATCACTATGAAACCAAAAACATCTAGGGGTAGACCTCAAGAAGGAAAGAAACTCCAAAACCCTAAGTCAACCATCATCCATGTATTTGAAACCTCCACCATCAACTAAGAGAAAAAAACCCACAATTATGAGGAAAGAAACCAATGTCTAGGACATCCATGTAAGGATCAACACCTCCATCATCAACATGATAAACATGCACAAGATTAGCATTTAGCAAAAATAGTTTATTTACTCAAGAATTACTAAGGAACTTAAACCCTAGCTCAAGATATCATCATCACTATACTTGGAGCCACGTTTTTAGAGATATGTTATTTGCATACAAAGATTAAGTGCAACAATGATCGAAGATAAAGTTATATAATCACCTTGGATATGAATAAACAACTTCAAAAGTAAGAATCTCCAAGAAGATAGAGAAAACCCTATCTTGATCACCTCCACATCTAAGATAGCATCACCTCAAAGAGAGATGCAAAGCTATAGGTTAAAGGAGAACAAGAAAGAGGGAAAAAACCCTAGACCAAAATGATAAGAAAGAGAGGAGCTCTTCAACTCTACTAAAGCACTACCATGGAGAACCATGGATTCAGCCAAGAAGACAAAAGTTCCTCAAGCTCAACTCAAGCACCACCAAGAAAACAAGTGACAATATCCAAGGAAAAGAGAGAAATAAGAGAGGGATCACTTCCATGCAAAGAGAGGGGTATATGTACCACAGGGTAGAGAGAGAGAATGGAAGTTAGCTTTCATGCAAACATGTGCCACTTGTCTACCAAAACTCATTCATTCAAGAACAAAGCTCATAAATGAAACTTGGATGACAAAAACAAGGAAAATTAGTGACCTACTAACCCCAAGAAAGCATAGTGTCTGATTAGAATATAACGACCCAAAGGATATCAAACATAGAGACACATAGAATCCAAACCCTAGGGTTCCTTGGATGATAGACTACCAAGCCCACTAGGTACACTTCAAACATTATCGATCGAAGAAAGTAAGTTTGAAGAAAACACTTGATGATCATTGAAAGCCAAGGGAAACCATTGGTCAACATTCAAGGTCAACATCAAAGTAGGGAATCCAAGCAAAGCCTAGAATATCAACTCATGACTCCACATCATCAAACTGAGATGCCATAAAATGTCCTAAAGCACCACTCTCTCTAACAAGATGCCGAAACATGTGAGGCACAATAAGCATTTGACAAACTATAAGAAAAATCCTAAAAATGGTAAATTGCAATTAGGTCATAAACAAGCACAACTGGACCAAACTGAAAACATAAGCATGTCACATGTTATAAAAGAACGTCACATGATTAGACTAAGGTTTTTAGCATCTAATTATGCTAAGCAAGCAAGATCAACCAAAAATCTAGGTAAAGGGTCTTACAGTAAGATAGTTAGTACATTAAGATTCGTTATCATAAAAAGACTTCCATCTATTGCTGAAACTCATATGGAATTAAGATACCCCAACCTTTCTTATTCACCATGTTTGTTTCCCTAATGATAAATGACATGCATATTCAAAAAGATATAAATATTTATTCATAATTCACATTCATATTCATTAATGACTTAACTTTTAAAATACACTACTTTAGGATGTATAATAAGTTCGTAAGATAACTCAAGATACCTACTTAGGGCCTAGCTACCCAAAATATCAAAAAGCAAAAGTTGCAATAAATTAATGTTCAAACCTTAAAATGATCTGGAAGTGTTGATATGTCTTCCTATGATAGATATAGAACACTAACCAAAATTTAAGATTTAAATTTTAAATTATAAGAAAGTTATGTGCTATTCCAGATTTGTGATTTATATAGTTAGTCTTAACATAAATGGGCCCGTTTGGGATTTAAAGATATCCCTTCTAACCTCCAATTCAACCTATATAAGGTTCCAATAGAATATAAGTACAAAAAGTTTCCTTTACATCATAAATATCATTATACAAGAGGAAGATTGATACATTTCAAATTCCATCGCTAGGGTACTTAAAAACTCTAAAAGTTCCATATTTAAGTCATATGAATGTAAATTTCAAATTATCAATCCATTAGATATTAGAATACCAATGGCTTATCTAAATGAAAAATAATAATAATAATAGAAGAAAGGAAATTTGGGGTTGCACAATTTTTCTTTCAAAATAAATCACAAAGATTCACCTTTGAGGAAAATTTAGTTCCTTTTTTTAAGGTCAAGGTTAGGCATTTCAAGGCATAGATAATTAGATCTCAAAATTTTAGTTTGACAAATGTGTATTTATCCTTTTTATTTACATCCTTTAGATTTTTTAGGATTGTTTTGTTGTTTATTTTCTTAGTTTTATAATCAATTGTATTAGTTTAGATGTTCTATCTTTATTTGGAGTTTTAAGTATATTTGATTGGATTTTTGTAGGAAAATGGCTTAATCACTCAAAGATTAATTTTTCTTAGAAGATGTTTTGCACAATTCCCACAGTGCTTGAAATTCATGTATAGACTACACAAAAACTGCCATAACTCTTACGTCTGAACTCCAAAATTAACACACTAGTATGGTTAGAAATAGAGTTTAATGATCTACAAGAAAAATCTATTTTGCATGGTCAGTATTTTTTTCATTTCAAAAATTTTACAGAAAAGAGAATTTAAGAAAATAAATGGGTGATCAAAGAAATTAAAGGAAGATAAATCAATAAAATCTTCCACTTTCTATTCTGGGAAATAATTAATTTTATTCTAACTAGGAGAAAAGGAAAGATTGTCCAAATATTTTTATATGGAGAAAGGAATGCAATTAAGATCTTAGTCAATTGTCAAAATAATAAAACAATCAATGTGGTCATGGTTTGAGCAGTGTTACTTTTGGATGAAGTAATAAATTATTCCAGTAAAAGTGGATGCCACTACCACAAAGCCATATCTCAAGGATTTTCCCCCCTTCTCATCTCCCTATAAACGAAGGGGGGACTCCATAAGAAAAATCCCATCTGGTCTTAGTTGTAAATCGAGTCTTAGTTTGTAAATTTAGTTTTAGTCTTTAGTTCACATATTGTACCATTAAGATCAAATTTTAGATTTATTTCTTCTGGTTTCATTATTTCTGAGAAAATTATTTGCGGGTATGGGGAGTATCCCCTTATCTTGGTTCTATTGAACATAATTGATTCTTTTTCTCCATCCAAAGGATGTTTTCTCTCTATTTGAACTTGGTTGTTAAGATGATCTGATATATTTTTATAGAATGATATGACCATGGGTCTCAATAAGAACAAAAAAATAGACCTATAATAATAATTATCATTTTTTCTTCCTTTTAATCTTAAATCTTTTATAACCCTTGGTGAGGCGACTGCCTGAGCATTGGGCTCAAATACCAGTTTGAATTCACATGATTCTTGATATGACCTTAGATAGTAGCATGTTGGATGGTTGTACAATGATCCATATGTCAGAACTAATGGGTGTATGAGAAGTCCCATCCTTGTGAGTTTGTCAGTAAGGACATACAACCACAAGGTCTTGATTTGATCTTTGGAGCTTATTAGTTTATTAGTTGAAAAGAAACATTGTTTTGGTGGTGATCCTCAAGACCCCCATATCTTTAATTTTTTTTTTTGTTTTTTTTTTGAAACAAACGACTATATTAGAAAATCTCACGGATTATTACAAAGTAAGCCACTCCTCATATTCATATTACTATCTACCCGACTAGCTGAAATTACAGGCGTACATTCTTTTATATAGAGATCCATAACCCAACCAGGAGGCCCATTAAAGAAGTGGGCCTGAGATATGCTACGGAGTTGGCGCTTGGCCAATCTATCGGCCACTGAGTTGCTTTCGCGGTTTGCGTACTGTAATCACACGCTTGCCATCATCTTCTTCTTCACACGACACAGCCAGAGTGCTAGTTTAGGGTGAAGTTCTGCCTCTTCACCACTCAGCTGCACGACCATCTTGCAATCGGTCTCCACAATACAGCTTCTCCATCCTTGTTCATGAACTTGCTCCAGAGCTAAGACGATCCCTGCTAATTCCGCCCCGGTCACCGAGTTACAACCTATCTTCTTCGACCATCCCCGACCCACCTTCCTTGTGCATCCTGTGCAACTACTTCAATCGCAGCTTTTTTTCCTTTCACTGTTGCATCCACATTCAGTTTTATCGTGCCCGGCTCCGGATTCCTCCAACACCTTACCCTCTCTTGTCTACAATCAGCTGTTTGCCTCGCCCATGCTTCTGCAGTGACCGTGATATTCTTCTGGATGGATCGGTACTGATGTTCCATAGGCAGGGCGTCACCTTCGAAGACTTCTGAGTTCCAGAATTTCCAGATGCTGCTACATATCATCCAGAACCTTTCCTTTGAGCTGCCTGGGTTACCGTAAGCCCTCTTCAGCCAATTTACTATGGTAGTCTGCCCAAAGAACTCCGTCAAGCTGCCTGGATTTAAGAGCTTAATCTAAAGGGGCTTGACCTTCTCACAATCCCACAGAGCATGTATTATAGTCTCCTCCTCCTTCTTACATCTTGGACATAGACCATCAGTGGTCATGTGCCTCGTCAATCTACGACCGTTAGTCAGAAGAGCACCATGGGTAACCAGCCATGCGAACACTCGCACTCTAGCTGGAACCTTCAAATTCCATACCGTCTCCCAATCTCCCAGACAGATAATGTCCTTTCCTTCCCTAATCACCTGGTAAGCAGTTTTTGAAGAGAAGTTGCCGTCAGCAGTATGAATCCACGCTCTATAGTCGCTTTGGAACGAGATGTCTGGGACGTCCATCGCCAAAATCTTACTCACCCACTGCTCCTCCACCCAAAACTCCAGAAACTCTTTATCCCATTCACCTGATTCCAGCACGAGGCTGCAAACCATGAGATCTTGGAGCTCGTCAGGAATCTCATGTTTACAGAAGTCCTTCAGATAAATGCCCTCCTCCACCCACACATCATGCCAGACATTAATATCGGTCCCTCCCACTGGTATCATCATGGAATTATCGAGAACGAACTGCTTGCCCGCAATCGTTGCCTGGCCCAGCCTGGAAGCTACACACTTCTTCCCCACAATTGCATTAGCAAACCAATTGCGTAATGCCTTGCACCAACTGGACTCCCTCCCAGCTACAACCTCCCAGGAGTTCTTCATAATCAACGCTTCATTCCACTCCCTCATGGACTTGATTCCCAGGCCTCCCCTGGATTTGTCACTCGTGACTTTGTTCCAAGCCACTAATGACACAGGTCTCGACTTGTAGCTGCCACCCCAGATAAACCTTCGAACAGTGCCGTCGATTCTGTTACATAGACTAAGTGGTAGCGATGCCGTTTGCATAGTGTAGGACGAAATAGCAGTTAACGTGGAATTCGCCAAGCAAACCCTCCCTGCTAGAGATAAGGACTTAGCGGCCCAGGCTTGAACCTTCCCCTCAACTTTCTCAAGGATTTCAGAATAAGTTATCTTATTAACTCTTGAGTGTAGAATAGGAACACCCAGGTATTTCCCCAGGTTATCAGTGATGCGGAAATTGCTCCTCGATTGAATGGTTCGTTGCACTTCTCTTGGTACACTCTTAGAGAAGAAGATTTGAGACTTCTCAACAGATATTTGTTGTCCCGAAGCATTGTCGAACACCTTTAGACATTGTAAGATGGATTTCATCTGAGCACGGCTAGCCTGCGCAAACAATATGAGATCGTCCGCGAAACAAACATGGGCTACTTCCAATCCAGATCTACCCAACTTGATCGGAATCCACCTCCCGTCAGCCACCCTCTCCTGGATCATCTGCGAAAGTCTTTCAAGACAAAGAACAAACAGGTATGGGGATAACGGATCTCCTTGGCGCAGTCCGCGGCTCTCCGTGAAGGATCGGGATTGTTTGCCATTCCAAACAATGTTAGAAGAGCCTTCTGTAATGGAGAACATGATAAACTGCCTGATACTTAACGGAATGCCCACCAACTGTAGAGTTTCCTCAACAAACCTCCACGACATCCTGTCGTAAGCTTTGGACAGATCTATCTTGATAGCCATGGTTTTAGCACCCCTTTTGCTCCTCATGCCATGAATTACCTCCTGGACCAGGGCAATATTGTCCGTAATCCTTCTACCTGGAACGAAGCTGCTTTGCTCAGTCGAAATCCAGCAAGGGATAAAAGGTTTTAACCGCTCAACTATGAGTTTGGATGCTAATTTCAGAATGATATTGTTCAGAGATATCGGCCTGAAATGCTCACATCTCTCAGGGCGAGGAGTCTTGGGGATGAGCACGATGGTGGCGTCGCACACACCAGCGCCTGGCCTCCGTCCTTTGATCAAACTTTGTACTGTATTAGTCACAGACTGACCCACCGCATCCCAGTTGCCCTTCAAGAATTCCACTGTAATACCGTCTGGACCTGCTGCTTTAAACGATGGCATCCGCCTCAGCGTAGCTGCAACATCGTCCACTGTAGGAACAGCAACAATAGACCTCAAAGCTTCCATCGAGCGGACCCTGAATAATCCAGGAATGCTAGGCCAATTCGAGTTAACACTCCTTGGTGGTTCGGTGAGAATGTCTTGGAAATGGGCGACCACCATTTCCCTAATCTCCGCTTCATCAGTAACCCACCTTCCTTCGGCATTCCTGACAGATGTGATAGTGTTTTGCCTTCTTCTTTGGTTCACCCAGGCCTGGTAGAACCTGGTGTTGTTGTCCCCATTCTGGAGCCAGTGTATGTGAGCCTTTTGTTTCCAATCGTCCTCCTCCTTTTTAATAAGATTTTGTAATTCGGCCTGCATATCAACACACATTTGGTCAGTAATAGAGTCATACTTCTCCGCGAGCATCAGCTGCAAAGCCGATACATTCCGCTGGAGTCTTCATTTCTCTTTGAAAAGGCGGTTCTTCTCTTGTTCTTCCAGCTTTAGCAAGTCCCTCCTTGCCGTCTGCAGAGTAGAATAAAAGTCAAAGGAATGAGCCCACTTCTCCTTACCAGAGATTTGAACGCCATGCTGTCATTCCAGGACGCCTTCGCCACAAATCGTTCCCTCCTGCCCTCCATTCTATGCGGTTTAAGCAGTAGCGGGCAATGGTCCGAAGATACCCTCGGTAGATGCTCCACAAACCAGTTCGAATACTCCCTGATGAACGCTTCGTTTGCAAGCACTCTATCCAATCGTTCCTGTAGTCGCCCATGTTTGTAGGTGAACATAGGCCCCGAGAAGCCGAGATCGGAAACGCCAGCTTCCATGATGGTTTCTTTGAAGGTTTTGGCTTCTGTGAAGTCGTATCTGTTGCTACCCACGTTCTCCGCCGGGGAAAGGGTAGTGTTGAAGTCCCCCATCACGATCCAAGGGCCGTTGATGCGAAGACTAGCATCTGTAATGTGCTTCCACAGCAGCTTCCTGACTGAAATATGCGGGTTCTCATAAACAAACGTCACCGTCACCTTGTTCGCAACCCTACAAGAGACAAACTGTCTATGGCTGCTAATAATGTGGACGAGCTCCTCCTCGCCTTTCCAACAAATCCATATGCCCCCTGCGAACCCTCTTGCTTCTACACGATAAGAGAAATGGAATCCCAGACTCTTGATGATACGGGCAGCCTTACTACCACTAATCCTAGGCTCCAGAACTACAACCACATCTGGCTTATGTTCCCTTAGATAATTAGAAACCATAGCACACCGGTTTTTGTTTCCGATTCCGCGGACATTCCAACACAGCAGACGCATAGAACACTGATTCTAAGGAAGGTTGTGATAGATATGTGTCTTAGCACTCCCCCTCAAAACTCTTGTCAGTAGGAACAATCTCCTCAATCTCCTTGCTCACCACTTCCGTCTCAATAGAACTAACAGTAGCCGGTATCGGATTAGGAATGACCTCTTCACCTGCCTCCAACTGTATAATTCTACTGCTTCTCCTCCTTGGAATCGGATCGGGTGGTTTAGTCTTTCCCTTTCTCTTCATATGATTCCCGTTGCCTATAACAATTCTCCGAGGTTGCAGGGATTTCTCCTTCTCCCGCTCGCCTTTTTTGTTTTTTTTCTTCTTCAGTCGAGTCGCTACAGTCACCTCTCTATCGGCAGGTCGTTCAATCTTCCCTCCGGTAACTACCTCATCAGCCATGTTCTCGTCTTCTGCATCCACCATGATCACCTGATCAACTTCAGGGTTCACCGCAACATGTTTATTTTTTGGCATCTGCTTCGCCTTCTGAGCAGTATCTGCTGTGGTCTTCATTTCCTTGTGATTGTTCGTAATGTCTCTCAACACGCTTCCTTCGTCTTTCGAAGAATTCTCTCTAGTCGCTTTCTTCTTCCGCCAGACTTTCCCAGGTTTACCCGAAGCTTCCGTATTATTCCTCCGGTTCAACTCCTCGCTAGTGTCCTCCGCGATTACTTCACCTTCCTCCTGTTGCAAACACGCAAAAGTTTTTGTTCCTGCTGAGGGTCGTTCGAAGTTGGAACTGTCCTTCATATTTGTCCTTCTTTTGTGCCCCTTCCTCGACCTTTGTTGTTGCCACTCGTTTGTTGTTTCTGTTCCCTTATGCTGATCTCCGTTTTGCGGTTGTTCTGCGGCTTGGTTCTTTGTCATCCCTTCCGTCGGCATCGGCTCCTTGCAGTACTTTGAAATGTGACCTTCATGACCACACCTCGCGCAAGCCCAAGGGAGGCCCTCATATATGACTTCATACTCAACTCCATTAATAAGAATGGACGGCGTTAGATCCTTAGATGTGTCTATCTCGACTACAAGCCTCGCAAAGCGACTGCGTGATCGGTTCTCAGTATGCGCGTCCACCTTCACCAAACATTTCAAGGCCATGCCCAAGAACTCAAACATCGTATTGACATACAGATGAAGTGGTAGATTCATAATCCTCACCCAAGTGACCATGTAGTCCGGTAAATCTTCAGTCGGAACGAAATTTGGATACCATTCCCATACCAGAACATTGCATCCGAAGATTTTCCACGGGCCTCCAACCAGTGTCGCGTCGAAATCCTCCCTACAGGAAAGTTGCACCACAAAATGCCCGTGTTCCAGTTCGAACATGTTGAATCTTCCCTTGATCCTCCACAAGAGTTTGAGTCTATCCCTGAGAGTCATGTAGCCTATTTCAGTCCCTAACATCCTTACCACCACCGCATACCGCCATGGATGCACTAGATCCTCCTCCGCATCAGGATCTATCTCCAGAGCCGGTGTTCTGTCGAAGTCTTCCAAGGATACAACGCTGAGAGGAAGGTTGTCCTCAAATAGCTTGTCAAGGAAGAAGTGTTCTGATTGTCCTCCTGCTGCGTCCTTCCCTGTATTCGCCTCGCTTCTTCTCGTCACACTAGCATAAGATACCCCGTCCTCCTTATTTGCTTCCTGAGACGATACCTTCTCCCCGCCGGGTCCATCCTCCTTGGCCTGCACCTCCTGTTCTGATGGTGCCTCTGGAATAATATTGGTTTGACCTTGTTCATGCATGCCTGCCATCGCGAAGTTAAGGCCAATCTCAGGGATCGATAGCGTAGCGGTTCCTTTCCGTCTCCCTTCGTTTCGTTTTCTCTTCTGTAAAACCTCCCCCCCCCGCTGCCCGGCTTACTCCCTGCTTCCTTGCCTGCTTTGTTCAAGTCTGCACCTGGATCGAAAACTCGATCGTCTCCAACCCCCTCGGGATCGCCTCCCCGATCGCCCCCCTGATCGCCCCCGGTCTCCCCTTCAAACCCTAGCGCCGCCATCGATATACATCAATTTGATACATGACCCATATCTTTATTTCTTGATTATATAATCTTCATTTCAACACTATGTTTCATCTCTTAGTTCTTAACTAACTCTCTCAAATCGGAATTTATTTTCTCGTATTGCATTCAGATTTTGATTTCAACCTTTTCTTTCCGCCGTCTCTTGGATCTATACCTATCTATACTAAGTTGACTTATTGATCACAACAAGTTGACAACCTTGTTAGAAGGTTAAACTCTAGGAATTGTCCTAGTGATTGTTGCATGTACAACGATGCACATAAAAAAGGCACTATTGCTAGGGATAACAAATTATTTTTTGAACCCCAAATTTTTTTGAAAATACTTTTTCTCTTTTTTTTGCCTTCTGAGTACCAATCTGAAAGTGTAACTCCTCTTTCTGCTGGGTCCATTCTAGAAGTACTGCTTTCCTATCTTATTTTTGTAATTTTTTTTTGGTCAGTCAAAAACTGGTGCTGCTTTTTTTTAATATTTTTCTCATTGTTTCTGTACAATGCTTTCCAACTTCAAAACTGAAGATGGTGAAAAAAAGAAGGGGTGTATCTTTACAAACTCTATTCTCAAGGAGGAAAAAAATGATGGTATAGCCTAAACAAAAGAATGACCACAAAAACCATCAACATACTTCAGATAGCACTCTCAAAAGAGGGATCCAGCAGAAACCACCAGACTCAACCAAAGCAGCAACAAGGCACAAAGAACTTCATCACCAAATTTCAACAAAGAGAGACAAGAACGAAGCATCAAATAGAACCTCCTCAAACAGACTATCATCATCAATTCCAAGAGAGAACATGCCTCCATAAACTAAACCAATACAGACACCCTTGTCATATATCATCAGATCAGCCATCTGAGACGCATGCACAAACTTAACCATCACCACTATCAACCCAGCTGTGAGAGGGGAGCATAAGACCCAAAGAGAAAACTAGAAGAACTTCAACCATCACTACATGGTAGTGAGAGGGGAGCAAGCCCAACCACGATGCTTCAAACACCAGAGAAGGAACCAACCAGTAGGGCCACCTTAGAACCCGCAGTGTGAGAGGAGAAACATGACTCGACCATCCCCAAGAAGGCAGTGGAGAACCATCAAGAACATGAGAGCACCAAGCTCACTTCATCTAATAAACATCTACACATTTCAGAAAGCCGGTCAGCAACCAAAACAATAGGACCATATGACATAGGAAAGCCCACCAGGCTCGACCATCACAGAAAAAAAGAGAGAGGAATATCAAACAAAGAGCACTGAGCACTAGTATTAGAACATATTAACAGCTCACAAGAAGCAACACTCTCCAAGCAAGCAACTCAGAACCAAAATGTCTATATACGTTGGGTGCATTCATACAAGCAGAAACCGAAGCTCAAAACCAAAACTCAGTAACCAAAGATCAGAAACTGAAGCAAATCACAAGCTACACGACTCTTCAAACAAGCAGCTCATATCACAACCGTGAGAGGTTTCAAACCATCACCAAGAGACTGCCTCATCCAAAAAACACCAGCAGAAAAAAAACTCAACAATCACTGAATTAACCAGTGAGAGGGGAGCAAAAAGAGACCCAAAAGCAACCAGTGAGAGGGGAACAAAAGAGGGACCCAACAACAACCATTGAACAAAGACAAGAATATTCATCTAAAACTTCAGTATGTAGATAACCAATGCTTTAAAGAAACGATCTAAACCAGAGAAAGCAACCCCAGCCAAAGGAAAATCTCCAACTAACTCAACCATCACTGCCTCTTCATAAAGCAACACAAATCTTATCCAGAGAGGCACATCACCAGCAACTCGAGAAAGAACCAAGGGACATGGCCAAGGGTGAGTTCTTCCACTCCATAAAGGATAAACTCTCCCCCCTCAGAGACTAACCAAAAGCAACTACTCAGTGAAACCAAGGAACTCACTGAAGATACCTCTCCACAAATTGATGGGGGACATGTAAACGTTGCCATGCACCCTTCTATTCCTCTCGAGCCAAGCATGATGAATGATGAGGATAGAAATAGTAGATTCTCTATTTCTCTTGAACTTGGTCATTTCCATCCAATTCCTCAGAATGTTAGAGATAATATCCTGATCCATAGAAATCTTCCACAAGGACAGGGTATAAGAACAGCCATAACAAATATGAGTAGTGTCTTCATCAACATTGGTTCATCAACATTGGTGCATAAGAAGCAAATAGAAACCACGGAAATCCCCCTTCTCCTGGCATAATCAGATGTTAGGAGCTTATTGTGCAACGCTTTCCAAGCATGGAGCTTGCCATTCATATGGAAATTATCCTTCCAAATCCAGATGAAGTGAGGGTTAACCACACCTTTGGCTCTGATGGCATTCCAAATGATTTTAAGATTAACTTCCTCATGATCGTCAAACAAGAAATGATCATCCTTCACGGCCAAGATCTCAATATTTTTCAAGACCTGACTCAGGCTACTAGAATGTCTGGAACTCTGAATAGACCAATTTCTATTACAAATAATAGAACTCAGCTTAGAGTGCATAGGCAAGTCATCTCTAATTCTCATATTAGCACCAATGAGATCATTCCTAAACTTGCCATCACACCAAGGATCTAACCAAGTGAAGTTATTATTGCCCGAACCAATGTTGAATTTAAAATGAGGTCTTAAAATATCTCTGGCTCTAAGAATGCTATTAACAAGCTAGGAAAAATTAATGGAAGTATTAATACTCCAAAAGGACTCTTTTTTAAAATACTTTTCACCAATCCACTTCACCCAAAGCGTATCTTTCTTACTAGATATATCCCAAGCATTGGCAATGAGGCAGGAAACAAAAACATCTTTGGCTTTCCTCAGATCAAGACCCGCTTCCTCCTTAGGAAGGGTAATAATGTCCCATTTAATAAGGTGGATATTTTTTTTTGAATCTGAATGACCCCAAATGAAATTCTTACAAAGTTTGTCAATATCCTCAAGAACAGAGCTAGGAATAGGGAAAGAGAAGGACCAGTAGAGGTACATAGAGGATAAGGTGGACTTAACTAATTCCACCCTACCAGCCAGAGACAACATATTTGCCTTCCAAGATTCCATTCTTTTCTTAATTCTATCTAGAAAATTATGGAAAAAAATGGAGATGTAGGGTATCGATCCCCATACCTCTTGCATGCTAAGAGAGTGCTCTACCATCTGAGGTACATCCCCAGACAAAATTTTTACATCTGAGATGCATAATTTTTAGTTTTATTTATAAAATTTGTGTACTTTTTTGTGTGAAAATCATTGAATTATGTTTCAGGGATCATACCAAATGGGCCGATACATTATGGACCACAAAATCAATCATATGGTTATTAAAACCATGCATAACCACATTGGCCTAATGTTCCCCTAGATTATGGTAGCACCCTTTATGATCCCATGCCTTCTTATCCTAGTGGGTATGATGTTAACTCTAAGCCACACATTCCTAAAGGCCATTATTAGGAACCATGCTATGTTTATCCATATTCTAAAGGTGGGTTTGAACAACAAAAGTTGGGGATATATGAACCTATTGGTGAAACCCAATATAATCCTCAACAAAAAGAGAGACTTAGGGCCCTAGAGAAGTTAGCAGCAGAAGGATAGGAAAGACTCAAAACCAGCCAAACCTTGGTAGCTGCTTTGCTAGAAACCTAATTAAATAATCTAGATTGTTAAAACATGTCCCCTAATGTTATGATAACACATTATAATGTTGATTCTTCCTACCAAGGTGTATGTAATGAGAAACTCAATCCACCACCTCTTGAATATTGTTACAAGGAGCAATGCCACAACCCATATGAGGGATACCACGAACAAGATCATTGTTGGGGGGGTATGATGAGTACAACTAACAAATTCTTTAGGGTTATGAACCTTATTGTGGGAATCAATATATACCCCATCAGGAGGAGTGGATTAGAGCCTTAGAAAAAATAGTATAAGAATGACATGAATTAATAAAAGGGAAACATAAAACTTAAGAAAATCGACAAGCTATATTAGCTACTTTACTAGAGGCCCAATCACAGAGATCCCTGGAGGAGTTAGAGAAACCAAAGATTGATTTTCCCTGCGATGATGATGATGATGATAATGATGATGATGATGATGACGATACCATTTTTGGATCATACATGTCGGATCCGGAACAAATAGCAAAAACCATGGGGTCGTATTTTTGTGTGATGAGGACGTTGGTATTCCAACCTTTCTGCTTGAGGCCTTATTACTTGAGTATGAAAAGTAACAACGTGAGAGTCATCCTTGTCTCGAATTTCTAGTACCTCCTTCCACTATTGACATTAAACCAGAGGTTATCAATGATAAATCCCCTATGGTTGAGTCTATTTTGGATAATGAGAACCCGACCCCCAATAATGAAATAAATCCTCACATTTTCTCACAACCAATTTTAATTCCACACACAGTTGATATAGAAGAGGAGACACCACCGTTGGAAGAATTATACATACCCTCTTTTGTTATGTGCAAGGATGATGTTCCAAATTTTATCCCTCCTGATACATTGGGGACCCCTTGCATAGAAGAACTTGAGTTACATGATATATCAACAATGAAACCTACTAACCCCAATGTTGATTGCATAATTTATAAGGAGAATAAAAATATTTGGTGATGCTGATTTGTATCCTTTTGTTCCTTCCATATATGTACCAATTTTCCTATATGCAGATCAATATGATGGAGGGAAACCAGAGACCGACCCTCTCCCTGATTTTGAACATCCGAGATTTGACATGTTACCCGCCAGACATCTGCAAATCTCCCCTAATACACATCCATCTCCAACACTTCCTTTACTGTTGAAGGAGGAATTGTGCATCAATGTTGGAGGGACTATGAGGAGCTTCTACAAGCCACAAATCATTGGATACACTATGATTCTCTAGCAATAAAGGTTACAACCCTCATACATATCCCATTCTGATGGACATTTTTTGAGCTACTAGGTCCCCCTGGTGACGCTCACTCTTCTCTTCCCTCCATTCTAGATTTAAGCTTTGCTCGGAAGAGAAAGATTTTAAGTCTAGGGTGGAAGTTTTGATGTATGCCTAGTCTTCTAGGATACATTTTGAAGCACTCAAGTAAAAATGATGGAGTTGTTTAAGGCAATGAATCAAATCTATATTGCGACCTACCTCCCCCTCCACTTCTCCACCCTTTACTATCCACTGCTGCCATAATCTTCTTCCCTCTATCTTTGGTTTAGTTTTTGCTCGAGGTGAGCAAAAATCTAAATCTAGGGTGGAGGTGAGTGGTATGTTCTAATTCCACCCTCCTTATCTTTCCTTTAGCATTATGTTTTATCTTTCACTTCCACATGTAGTTGCTTTTGAATTTCCATTGTTTCATTTTCTCTTAGGGCCTTTATCAAGTGGTTTGTGCTTTTATTTTCTTAATTTGTTTAAAAAATATGGCCTTTATCTAGTCTACCATGATGAATATATTTGTATCATTTTACCGCCTTTAATTTAGTAAATATTCTTTGCAAAAATTTTACAAAATTTCCATGACGGAAAACACCATGTCAGTTAGGATGACAAATTAGCATCACTCCTTCCAAATGTTGGCAAGTAGTATGGAATTGATAAGAAACAAACATAAGTTTTCCCTACATTTAAACCGTGGATTAATTGTCATAAATCTTTTATAATGTGTTTCACAGGAAGAATCTATCTGATGCAAAGACACTCTTTGAAAAAAATGATGAAGTTTATAAGCGTGAACATTCCCCTCTTCTCTCTCAAAAATAAATAATCACTGCCAGACAAAAATCTAAGTCCAAGATGGCATGCTCCTCAAGTTTTCCATACCCCTCAAAAGGGGTGTACCATCACAGATGCTAAAGAACACAAAAAAAATTGTGACCAGTGTAGTCACAAGGCCATGAATAAATATTATCCCGAGTCGAATAGAGGAGGGATCATCTTCTTCCACACCTCCTTTGTCTTGTTCCTATGAAAAAACTCACAAAAAGAAAAAAATATAGGAGTGGAAAATTAGAAGTAAGAAGAGCCCTATTTTTCTACAAAGTCTTGATTTAAAAACAAGATATAAAATATGTTTTTATAGGGAATATCAATTTTTGTGTTACGTGATTCTAGGAGATTGGGTTGCTTTGCCAAAATTGGAGGTAAGGAACAAAGTGACATCTATGAGAGTGAGATTAGATATGTTTGTAGTGTAGATTGAAATTATTTTTTATTTATATACTTGAGGACAAGCAATGATTCAAGCCCAGGGATATTTTGATAAATGTGTATTTATCCTTTTTATTTACATATTTAGATATCTTTTTATGATTTTTTTGTTGTTTATTCTCTTAGTTTAGTAATTAATTGTATTAGTTTAGATTTTCTCTCTTTATTTGGGGTTTTAATTATAGTTTGTTGGATTTTTGTAGGAAAACAACCTAATCACTCCAATGTTTAATTTCTTGTGGAAGATGTTTTGCACAATTCCCGCAGTGCCTAAAATTCATTTATAGAGGACACAAAAACTATCATAACTCTTAAATCTAAATTCTAAATGTAACACGCAAGTATGCATTAGAAAGGGAGTTTAGTGATCTACAAGAAAGATATATTTTTCATAGCCATCCAAATGGTAGGATGCCACATGATATGGTGTTTTTTATTTTGGAAATTTTATAGCAAAGGGAATCAAAGAAATAAATTAGTGGTCAAAGAAATTAAAGGAAGACAATTCAATAGAATCTTCCACTTTATTTTCTGGGAAACAATTAATGTTATTTTACTAGGAGCACAAGAAAGATTGGCCGAATAGTTTTATGTGGAGAAAAGAATGCAATTAAAATCTTAGTCAATTATCAAAAGAATAAAACAATCAATGCGTCTAAGGTTTATAGAATGCTACTTTTGGATGAAGAAAAAATTATTCCAGTAAAAGTGGAGACATCACTACAAAGCCATATATGAATAGTTTTGACCTCTCCTCATCTCCCCCTCAAAGGAGGGGGGACTCCACAAGAAAAAGTCCATCCAATCTTAGTTATAAATTGAGTCTTAGTTTATAAATTTAGTTTTAGTCTGTAGTTCACATCTTGTATCATTACAGATCTCATTCTAGTTGGAATTTCTTCATGTTTCATCATGTCTGAGTAAATGCTTTTGGGACATGGGGAGTATCCTCTCAGCATGGTTCTATTCAGTATAATCGATTCTTTTTCTCCAATGAATGGATGTTTTCTCTCTGTTTAAACTTGGTTATTAGGATGATCTGATATATTCTCATATTGTGATATGACCTTGAATCTTTGTAAGAATGAAACAATAGCCTTTTAGTTATGATTATCATCTTTTCTTCCTATTAATCATAAATCTATTGTAACCCTTGGTGACGGGACCTCCTGAGCTTTGGGTTTGAACGCCAGTTTGAATTCACATGTTTCTTGATATCACCGTGGATAGTAGCATGTTGGACAGTTGGGCAATGATCCGTATACGCCGGGACAAACGGGTGTATGAGAAGTCTGATCCTTGTGCGTTTGTCTATGAGTACATGCAATTACAAGGTCCTAATTTGATGTTTAGAGCTTAGCAGTTGATTAGTTTAATAGAAACATGGTTTTGGTGGTGATCCACCGAAACCCAGATCTTTATTTCTTGATCAGATAATATTTATTTTAGCACTTTATTTTTGCTCAAATTGTAACTTTTTTTCTCGTTTAGCATTCAAATTTAAATTTAAACCTTTTCTATCTGTCGTCCCTCAGATTGATAACTATCTATACTAAGTTGACTTGTTCGTCACAATAAGTTGACAACCTGGTTAGAAGGTTAAACTCTGGGAATTGTCCTAGTGATTGTTGCGTGTACAATGACACACATCATTATTCCCATATGGTTAAGAGAGAATGGTATTCTGATCAAGATTCATCTTTAGAAGATTAGACAAGAAACAAAATTACATGACAACACCATGAAAAGGTAAATTAGTGCACAACGATTCAACTATTTAGGCATAGAACACAAAATTAGGCATTTTCCATCAAATTAAGCCATAATGACGGTTAAAACATGAAAGGAGCAAGCAACTTACCTTTTATTAGAGACGAAAGCATTCCTCTTCAATAGCTGCCCTTGTTCAACCTCTAAGATCCCTAAAAAGTTCCATCAAATCCCTATCTAGCATGTTGTAGTCTTTCTTAGGGCAAGGAGAGAAAAAAGGAGAGTCCTTTTACTATATGAGCGACCTTATACCATGGAAATCCATGGAACTTGGCCCAAGGAAAAAGAAGAAGGAGAGAAAATAAAGGGGAATGAAGAAGAATAAGTAGGATCTTACTTAGTTTGAGCATGGGATGGATCTATCTACCCATGAAGCATCCAAAAGACCTTGATTCATCAACATGCGTCAACAACATGGATGGAGGACCTTCTCCCAAGCCATGGTCGTCCCTATTCCTCCACACTCATTCTAGAAGGCTCCCACATCACCAAAAGAGTCTAGGAGTAGAAAGGTGAAAGGCCAAAGGTCTCATATACATCCATAGATAGAAAACAATTCTATATCCTCACCTTGTTTAGAGTAAAAGACTCCAAAACATTGAATATCCGATATCCTTGGTCCATAGTCACCAAAATAAGGTTTAAATACTATAAAATTTCATACAGAAGTGAAGAAACATATGGAGACCAATAATATGTACTTAAATTGTGATTTAAACCCCAAATTAGGGTGAATCTACAAACTAGTCCACAAATATCCATGAAATTACATTATCAAAGCAATTAGAGTGCAAACAAAATGAAATCAAGTTATCACTTAGATAGTTGATTCTAAAAAACTTATCCAAGCATGAAATAAATAACTAAAATTATGTTTTATGCTATTTTAGTTAAGTCCTCATGTTATGGTGATTTTTTAATTAAGTCCACAAGTTATATGAATACTCAAATTTGAGGCAGCCCAAGTGTAAATCAATTTCAAATAGGGTTTCAACTTATTTAGTTTATAACCAATTCTATTCAATCATTAAATTATGATATAAAATCAAGATTAGATATAAAACCAAATTAAACTAGGCTCATGGTCTCACATTTAGCCTCTCATCTATGGAAGTTAACACCAAACATGTGGGAAGAATCTTATAATGTCCTAGAAATGTCCGAGAGACGTCTTTTCCCAAAATTGAGAAACCTTAGACGTATAGTCCAAAAGTTCCCTATTTTTCTATAATATGTAAATTCCAAAGATCACATCGTATCCGTGCATCACCAGTGCCATAAGAACCACTTGAATGTTGTGTTCAAAGAATATGATAACATAGGATGGACATACATTGCAAAAAATTACTAAATAACTACAAGAGTATCAAGGAAAAGATATTTCAATTCACAAGTATTGGGTAGATTACAATTTACAATCACCTCTTGAGTGATAAACTAGTGTGTCACATCTAGATCCATTAAAATTGATAGAAACACTAAAGTAGACAAGTCAGAGTGAAAATTTACCATCTGACCTATAACAAATTAAGGGTTGACATCACCTTAGGGTTGCATTAGCAGATAGAAATGGGTTGTGGCTTGTGATTAGACCCTTCCTTGACTTCTCCCTATGGATATGGATGATCTATTCTAAGAAGTATGTCCACACCCTCTATTGATTTTGTCCCTATCTACAGGTTCTATTGGTTTTTCCTTAGATATTGAGATGTCTACCAATTCAACTATGGGCACAACACCCTCACCTATCCATCTTGGTGAAAATTAAGACACTTATTAAGCAGAAAACCTTTTTTCCATAAAGGTCTTTTCATGGAGATAGAATCTAAACTATATTCCAGATATGATGGTATTTCACTTTCACTCCCTTTTCTGTGTGACCACTTTGTATTTGTTATTACATCTTGACCCTAGTGTTGTATTTCACTATAAGGACTGCTAGTATTGTGGCCTTGATGACTATGAAACCTACAATTACTTGGATCTTGTTGAGAATTGTATAGAATTTTATGTCAACTTCCTCTTTTTATCATTTTTGTAGATGCCAACTAAGGTCCTCCTAATTTTCCAGACTGACTCGATGAGGATGGAAAACTTATTACACGAATCCAAAGTCAATGCTAACCTTGCCAACTCAACATTCAACCCCTTCTCAAACTGTCAAATCTTCCCACTTCAGTTGGTGCCATGTGTGGATAGAATAACAAAAATCTATTAAAAAAACTTCATACTCATTCACTATCATTGTCCTTTGTCTAATTTGCACCAACAATGTGATCTTCTCATCCAAATAGTATAGATGAAATTATCTTTTCACAAACTCCCTCCTAAACTCTACCTAAGAGATGACTTCCTATGCTTCTTCTCCTCCTCTATGGTTCACCAGTGGCCAACATATTGCTTAAGATGATAAAGTTGCATGCTTCACCTTGTCCTCAATTGGTATTTGCAATAACTAGAAGGTCTTCTCAAGATGTATATGACATATATTTTTATCCATAAAATACAAAGTACCCAAGTACTCCATGGTCGCCGCCTGCTTGTGTCATTCAGACATCTTTCTTGAACTGGTGGGACTAAAATATGGGGTTTGTGCTCTGTCCTCTTGAGTTGGGATCATGCACACAAACTGGGTGAGCATGGATATCATATGTGCAAACATGGACTAGAAGGTCATATGAACATGCATTATCATGTCAATAGGTGGAACCTTATGCTACTTGTGTCTCTTGAGCTTGCCAACTAGCATAATATAGATACTTTCTACACATCTTTCATGATTTCCAAAAATATCAGGGTGGGCTTGTAAGATAGAAACAATACCCTAATCCTATGTCCCTATACACTCAATGAACTTAGGCACTGATAATGGAAATTTTTGATGACCCAATGCTACAAGAGAGATATTACTCAAAACAAAACCTAGATTAGAACTATAAAGATTATTTCTAACCAAATTTGGGTGGACTTGTAAGACAAAAATAACAACCAAATCCTATGTCCATGTACACTCAATGAACTTAGGCTCTAATACCAGAAATTTGTGATGAAACATCACCACAAGAGAGAGATTACCCAAAATAAAACCTTGATAAAAATATGAAAATCATATTGACATAAGCCACACGTAGATCTCAAAGCTAAATTTCTTTTTCTTGCCAAACACCACATATGACATTATCGTAACCACAAGATCAATACAAGATTATATTAGGGCAAGTAAAAAGTTATACATATTTCAAACCGTATCTTTAAAAAATCTCCATATGAAACACTTGTAATATCTAAACAAAAAAGTAACATGTGAAATCTTTTAAATACATGGTGTTACTTTAGAATATGTATGCATAATCCTACAACTCATATAACTATGTCTCTCAAGTTCATGCATGCATAGGAAAAACTCAATGTGGGAAAAGGATACCACAAAAGATTTCCACCCGCCTAAGCATGCATGGAAAAATCTAGAACTATATACCTATATCCTTTACATATGGAGTATATCACACAAACATCCCCTACCTTTGAGGTACCATCGTGGTAGCATAACCCAAATAAGAACTTAAGGTTGACTCCACCTTGTTAATATTCTCCACCACTAATGGGATATCTCAGTCACTCACCAAAAAGATGCAAAAAACCACACGGGTGAGACCCCAAGTCCCAGTCGTATAATATAATGTCTAAACATCTATTACCTACCCTCTAAATATAAATAAGGAGAGACTCAACTAATCAGATATGTAAAACTATTAGTGTACTTGGAAGCACATGTTTACCTAAACATTCTGGTGCCATGGAGACCTATAAGGATGTTAGACCATTATGCTTGAAAGAAGATCTAAAAATTTCATGACCATATTGGGTGTACTAGTCACAATGTCAAACACAGGGCAACAAGACTCCCTGATACATTCTATATCATCATCCTATTTCTCATACATTTTTATTTCACCTTCGGACCCTGATGAGTCCTAACAATGTTTAAAGATTATAGGGTATAATAACCCTAAACGTCCCAATATATTCACTATTCCTAGAATCTTCTCAAACCTCTAAGTTGCTATAAGAATTACTCAATTCACTATTTCCCCTAATGACTCATGGGAAATATCTATAGAATGAAGGCTCAAAATCTTATATTTCTCCTATAGCTAGGTTAAATTCCGTATTTCTATATATAAAAAATATAAATCAAACTAATGGAAATATGAAAAAAAAAATATAGTCATTGCCTCATAATGTTTAAAACATTTATCTATAGGAATCTAACATCTTAATATCAAATGTGTAACAATGCCTCTATTCAAGGCCATAATGATCAAAATAATGTTGTTGGAAACCTTACATTATTATATCCCTAGGAACTCAATATTGTACAAGTTGAATGTATCATTAAAACTTACCTTTTTCCATAAGAAAATAATCTTACATATTCTACAAACATAAATGTAAACAACTAGTATAAAATATCTTGTGGATTAATACTTAACAAACATGCAAGCTATGTTATAGTGAAAAAGGTATGATCTTTAACTTCTAAATTCATTATAAGTTGTAAGTACACAGAGAAGTAATATATACCCATTTTTCATATATATGTATATATATGTATATATATATATATATATATATATATATATATATATATATATATATATATATATATATATATATATATATATATATATGGGGTACTCAACATATGTAACTGATAACATCACAAGAATGTTTCGTCTCTCTTTTATCCTTTAAATTTATATTCATGTGTTACTCATCTTAAAATGTTTCATTTTGCACTTTCTTTACAAAACCCTATTTTAATTAAATCACACTTGAAAATGTAGAAAATTGAACTCAAAGTCAAGAAGCTCGATTCATAAGTTATTAACCTCTAAGGTCAATCACTATAAATGAGGAAGATATCGAGAAAATGAGATAAACTGCCTCACTCAACCTATAAAGGTAGATGAAGGAAGCAGAATCATAGAGCTTGATAGAAAATCTATAGAGTTTTGATACCAAGAACAACACCAATCATCCTCTAGGTAAATTGACTCACCAATTTCAGGATCTAGTCAAAGCTATCAACAACTAGGTCGAGCACCATTCATGCTTGATCATTACTCACTAACTCAACCAAGTACAAAGATTGATCAAGCCTTCACCCTATCATGCTTGATAGTAGACCCATAAATCTGATGAGACCAAGTTATCATTTGACCTTCAATAAATAAGTCAAAAACCAATCATTCCAACTAAAGCAGTAATTGAAGCTCAATCAACTCCAACAGTCAAACTCTCAAGAAAGTTTGAGTTGAATTTGATACAACGACTATAAAGCAAGAAGCCCATCGAGCTCCCACGCTTGATTCAAACACCAATTTTGTAAAGAGTGGGACCTGATAGTGGGCCCACTCAATGATACAAATATGAGCCATAAAGTTTTTACGCATTGGAAAACATAACCATTTACAATGTTACAAAATGTTTAATATACATATTCTTCTCACCTAAGGGTGGTAAATAAATGAAAAGGTTACATCTATATTCACATAAGGCCATATGTAGAGGGCAACAAGGCTATCTCAAGTTGTCCTTATATTAGCAATGAGCTTACGAACATCTTGAGTGACTTCCCTATAAAGCATCTACACCTAGGTTTAGGGAACACCACGAAAATAGGAGAACCAGATATGTATCAACAAAAGCTGAGTATGCACATTTAACAATATTTTGGGAATCTAAATGAGTTAAAAGAAAAAAAGAGGTGTTCCCATAAAAAGGAGGGTCATCAAAAGTTAATTAATTTCAACAAGAGATATATATATAAACAAAATGAGTTCCAAAAGAATGAGGTACATATATAAACAAGTGAGATTTACATATATTGCCATTAACCAATCATAATATCATAACAATCGTAATCATTCACAAGCAGATATATATTGACTAAAGATAGCTATAGTAGGGCCAAGACACCACTGAGTTGTTGGCCTAAATAAAATGGGTGGAAAAGCACACTCTAAGCAGAGAAGTGCACCTCTATATATAAAGTGGTGGAAAAGGACACCTCAGTCAGAAAACCAAGCCCTAATGGTTACTCATAAGTGTCTATGATAGTTATCTAGTTAATTTATCTAACATGCATAAATATAGTGGCAAGATAGTAAGCATTCACCATTCACATTTCCAAGTAAAACAAAAAAGCAGGTGGGGTCATAGACCAAGGAAATAAAATATTAATCAAGCAGTGTGGAATCAGATGATACAATATCAAGAAATAAAGAGTTTGCAACATGGATGATTATAAGGATACAATGTTCAAAAGATGCCTTATATATCAATTTTACAATCATACTAAGTGAATATAGGATCCCTTATATATCAATTTTAGTTCTAAGGTTCACCTTTGGACACATGTGTCTAAATAGGTTTAGATTACAAATACATGTTGCTATTTATATGTACTCCTCCAATAATAATCAAATATATACATGTATACATATATGTCAATCTAGGGTATTCAATTAAATATGATAAATTATTACCATCACTAAGTTGTACGTCTTTGATATCTTGGTTAATACCCAATTTGTGATTTGACATATCATTCTGCATAATTTCTAGACTTCCCCTAACAGATGGTTAATACATTATGACATACAGTGACTAGTATCAATTAGTAAAGATGAGTAGATAAGGTTGATTAATTTAGAGATCCATGTTGTATTAGATATTATAAGAAATGTTTAAGTCATATGTCCAAATATGAATATTTACAAAATTATGTGGCATGTAATTCAATCATTCATTTTGTTGGTTACATAGATATTAATAACCTACCATTTATGTTAAACAGATAGTCTAATGCCCAAACATGGAATGGATAAGGAAAATTCAGTGTGTCCATTAGATAATGCATGTATGTGATCTGTTAGTAAATATACATACATATACATATATATAATTATGTATCTCAAAATATTTAGTATTGATGAGACTATTAACTAACCCATATCAATTTCATGATTAATCATCCAATCGATAATATCTCTACATGATAGCAATTTACCTTTTAGACCATGAATGTACTGATATGATCATGTACATACACATATTACATGGTTAAAAGGCTAACGAGTCTAGTTAAGATTATCTCAATCATCCATAGTACTCTAAGTCTAATCTAACTAACCTTTTGCATTCATTCTATGGTTTCCATTAGTTTTATTTTTGAGATTATGAAAGAATAGAAATTAAAGAAGGTGATATGAATTCCAGTAATCGGTAACTAAATCATAAAATGTCTAACCTTTAATTCATTGATTTTGATTGATCATTATGGGAATGCCTCCAGTTGAGTATTTTGTTTCTCTAGATAGATCTGAATTTGGTATCGTGCTCCTTGGGATAATATCAAAGCTCTTTTAGGAGGTATATCCTTGAGGAAGAGATAAAAGACTCACCCATGCCAACATCATGACTAATATTTGTTGATTAACTATAGGTTGATTGTGGAGATGAAGGTTGATACTAGATTTATTGTTATCTCTTCTCAAGTCAATTCATAGGTGGTTTTAGTGAAGATTAGGGAAACATCAAACCAGGCAATTCATCACTGAACAAGCCAAGGAGATACTTTCTAGATTCTATAGGTAGAGGAGCAGCTTGGTTCATAAGCTTGCAGATTTGTTTCATCTTGTTTCATCAGGTGTTGACGATTGTTGCTTGAGGTATTATAGAGGATTGGATGGACCATTTTTAGACTAGTAGGTAGAGGAGGAAGCATCATGTAGGTGCATATTCATCTTCAAAGATGTGTAATTGAGAGGCGATCTGCAGGTTATCAACTTTAAGTGTAGACCTATCAGGAGTAAGAAGAATAAGAAGAAGAAGTGTGAGAGGAAGCGTAGTGGTGTCACTAGTGCTAAAGAGGGTGGATTAGTGATGGCAGTGTTAGAGGAGCAATGGTGTAAGGTAGAAATTATGAGGAAGACCTAGCAATGAAGAGAATTGTGGATCTTGTAGATAAGTATGAAGTGACTGTGTGGTTTGTTAGTGATTGATGAAGCTAGTGAAGATCGCTGCACTAGGAGGCAATGATGTTCAACAACCAATGTGACTAGTGCTAGGGAGAAAGGGAGTGTGGCAGATAGGGTTTTGGGATGGAAGGGAGAGGAAGAAGCATATCAATAGAGAGGAGGATGAGATGAGAAGAGAAGAAGAGATATCAAAGGTGGTCCATGATCAAGGGAGAAGGTTGTTGATTACAACCTGACATCATCATTTCTAAGATGGGGAATAAGAAATGTGTTACCTGAAAGATAATAAAGCACATGAACATTACACTGAATGACTACACTTTTAAATTAAAGGTCAAAGTCGTTAAGTGCATTATCTCTTTTAATCTTAATTCAATTAATTAAGTATTCAAGTCAGATTCAATTTAAATTTTGTAGGTAGGCTAATTAAGGTGTCAAAAATCATATTTCACATTTTTTATATATTTTGAATACATTTTATATTATATTACATTAATTGTACGTTGAATATTCAATTAATATATTTTAGTATATTTCTTAATCAATTGATAGATTATTTTGTATTTACTATTTCATATCCTCAACTAGACCTAGGATGATTCTAGATATCTATATCATGGACAAGACTAATTAATGTTGAATTTAAACTTGACTTAAAGACTTTATTAGGTAAGTTATCATTAACCTTTAAAACATCTTCTTAAATCTAAATACTCCTACATAATATAACTTAAGGAAAAATATTTATTAATAATATAATAGATTGTTGACCTAGGGGACAATAGATTAATTTAAGTACCTAGATTCCAGTTGTTACAACACTCCACTCCTTAAAAGGGATTTCTTCCCTAAAATCCACCTATCCATTACTCGGTATACTAAGTTATACCTTCTATTCACTTATCGATTTCTAGTTCCTTTAATTATCAAATTTCATGTCATCCTTGTAGTCCATTCTCGGGGTCAAATGATGTTGCTCCTGACTATTAGAGGTTTATCTAGGAAAATAACACCAAATCCTTTTATTATCATAATGGGGTTGTATTTGTTATTATTACATGGAATCTTATAGTGGTTTAACTATCCATTTATATTTTTCATGAGATTAGTTTGCATGGTCTCTTGGTTTTACTATTGTTCCTAGTTTTCTATTATTGCAGTATGAATGGCGAATTTTGCAAAAAAAGGGGTTTTCTGTGGTGTCATTAGATTAAAGCCACCAAGTTGGTAAACCAAACAAGTCCATAGAAGACAAACTCAACATATATCACCATGATTTGTATTATCAATGTTATTGTGAGTATTTCCATTTATGAATTTCACTTGTTTTATCAGGTGTAGAAGTATTATTAGAGCATGACATGCTTATATGTCTTCTAATCCTAGAAAAATTAGGGTTATATATTAGGATTTAGTATACTTATAGATTTTATCATGGAGTATTAATTATTTAATATCTAATTACCAACCATTTTATATAAATAGTTAAATAAATTAGGGTTAAGGTATAACATGGTTTTTACTTGCATTCATTGTTACCATACATGTTGATCACTGTAGTGTGTCACGTGCAACTTATTAAATTAGTCATACAAGATTTATGTTGCACTTCATATTACACATGTTTTGATATGTATGTAGTATTATATGAATTTATGGAAATATGTGTGTTTGATTCTTTTAACATTTTTGGTGTACTCAACTTCGCTCGTAGCATAGAATTATCCTTCACATTACATTTCTAGAAAATTAGGGTGTTGACCATTTTTTCCATAACTTTTTATTTTTTATAACTTAGTACATTATCTAAATTAAGTTCATCCTATAGGGATTAGTGAAGATAATTTCTATTTGATTTTTTGTTAATTACCAAAGTAACATTTATGATGGAATAATTAGAAATGCTTACTCACCACCTTGATTTGACATTACCTAAAATTGTTTGACATTATTATCAAAAGTTACCTGAGGGTTTTCTATTCTAATAACTATTGATTTCAACTATTCATTAACTTATGTTACAGACCCAAGTATACAAGGATCCACCCCTAAAAAGGACCTGTATAACCATATAGATAGTTGAGAGGGGTAGCTGACTAGAGTACAGATATTATATTAGTTTTCATTCCTCTTAAATCCTATATCACACTTATGCCTAGGGTTGGAGGGTTGAATGTGCAAGTCAAATATTTCTTTGCTAAAGGGCCTGTCTACTACTACAACTTGTGGTTGTGATTTGGTTCCAAAACCATCGATGAAATCTGATTTTTTTTGTAAATACAATTTAATATTGATAATAAGTTTGATGATGAAAACCTTATGATGGGAATACAAAATGGTGCCAAACTCATTCCGACAACCAAGTCAACCACATTCTACTACATACAACATATACTATCACCGTAACAACACTTCATCTTTGTTAAAGAGGGTTCTCTACACACATCATCAAGGAATACAATAAGCATATCCAATTTCTAGATGAGGGGATACATGTTTCTTCTAGCATGTAGTTAACTTCTAGTAGGTCCTACTAGGCACGACCTCCATTACTCCACCATTCTATTGATCATGACTTAGGCTATCAAATCCCAAAACATCATTAATTTGTAAGATCGTGTAACCATAATAAGAAGATATTAGAGTCTTTAATTACCTAGTTGGCTTACATCCATGGTGTCATTACAAGCAATGATGGACTAGATAGTCAAACTGCTCCTCATCTCACACTTGAGGTAAACTAATTATAGGATGGGCATGAGAGAGTGGGAAACTCTTTAAGGATCAACCCTATATGTACCTACCTCACATAACCTCAGTGTCAGGGTACATCCAAAGTTTCAAGAAAAAAGAGTATCCACTATAATTTGTGAACATGATTGTCCCTTCACATGTCCTTGGGAAAAAGTAACATGGAACTACGTTTTATTATGAGATACAACTATGTGATCACTCCTTTTTAGGACAATGGAGAGAACCATCATTCCTACCTTATGGTTATGTGAGGGATGAAACTCCAAGGATAGTTACTTGAAACCTACATCTTCCTTCCATAAACACTCATTTATGAGTTATTACAAGTTTATCTAAGATAGCATCCAGCCCTTGGATGGCGATTCTCAAGAAAAACTAAGTTGAGATAACACCATGTTGCCGGAAATACAAGCCTAAACTAAAAGGATATAATTCATGTCATCATGTTCTATCATAATATCTCAATATTTAGAACTCATGTCAGTGTTCTAAGTTTGTATCAATGCATGCTCAATCCACATAATATGTGTGTCATAGTGATTCTAGGAAACAACAAATGAAAAATGTTTAATGACATGAAATATGGTTACACACAATTATGTGAGATCAAGTATACCTACTTTCTATAATTGATGAATTATCCTCCCCTAAGGCAGGAGGTAGAGGCTACTTCCTAGCAGAGTCATCCTTTATGTATAGAAAGATATAATTATAAAGAGAGGGTAGGATTGATAAGACTTTAGCCAAAATTAGGCCATGCATATACTTTGTTTGGCATACATATATACCACCAAATTGGACAGGGGGTAAAATCCTAATTGGTAAACACAATTTTGGTTTAGGTATGACAACAATCTCTAAATGGCCACCTACCTAATTAATGATCAATCTCTAGGAAAACTTAAAATAAGCAAGATACTGATTGCTTAGGCTTTGATATCATTCTATAAAGAGTGGGACCCGATAGTAGTTACAATCAATGATACTAATATAAGCCATGAAGTTTTTACGCAGTGGAAAACATAACCATTTACAATGTTTACAGATGTTTCATATACATATATTTCTCACCCTAAGGGTGGTACATAAAATGAAAAGGTTACATGTATATTCACATAAGATCATATACAGAAGGCAAGAAGGCTATCTCAAGTTGTCCTTATATTCACCAATGAGCTTGTGATCATCCTCAACCTATTCCCTATAAAGCACCTCTACCTGTGTGGAGGGAACACCCAAAAAGTAGGAGAACAAGATATGTATCAGCAAAAGCTGAGTATGTACATTTAATAATATTTTGGGCATTTAAATTGGTTAAAGGATCAAAAGAGATCCTCCCATAAAACAGAGGGTCATCAAAAGTTAAGTTCCAATAAAGGATATATCAATAAAATGAGTTTTAAAAGAGTGAGGCATATAAATAAACAAGTGAGATAACATATCTTGCGATTAACCGATCACATGATCATAAATATCATAATCATTCAAATGTAGATATATATTGACTAAAGTTAGCTATAGTAGGGCCAAGACACCACTGAGTTGTTGGCCTATATAGAATGGATGGAAAAGCACACCCAAGGTGGAAAAGCACACCCTAGGAGGAAAAGCATGCATGTGTTTATAAAGAGGAGGAAAAGCAACCCTAGGACAGAAAAGCACACCCTAATGGTTACGTATATGCATCTACCATAGTCATATAGTAAATTTATCTAACATGCATAGATAGAGTGGAAAGGTAGTAAGCAATCACCATTCACATTTCCAAGTAAAAGGAACAAAGCAGGTGGGGTCATAAACCCGAGGCAACATAATATTCATCAAGAATTGTGGAATCAGATGATTCAATATTAGGAAACAAAGAATTTATAACATGGATGAATAAAAGGAGACAATGTTCAAAATATGCCTCATCGTATTATGATTGAAGTCAAGTTATGACCAAAATTATTGAAGGAGGAGTACATACATGATCTTCACAAATAAATCCTAACTCGATTGATATATTTTGGTCCACAAAGCTAAGTTTTCATTCTAGAAACACATTAAGTATGTTACTCAAACCATACAAAAGATATGTATACATTCCATGTTTATTTATGCATATTTTTCTTATCCTAGTTATGTCATATAGTTGCATATTAGGGTTTACAATCATAATAAGTGAATATATAATTCCTTATATATCAATTTTAGTTATAAGATTCACCTTTGGACACATGTGTCTAAATATGTTTAGATTATAAATATATGTTGGTATTGATATAGTATTCCTCCAATCATGATCAAATATATACATGTATAAATACATGTGGATATAGGGTATTCGATTAAATGTCATAAATTATTTCCATTACTAAGTTGTACATCATTGATACCTTGGTTAATACTCAATTTGTGATTTGATATATAATGCTGCCTAATTGCTAGACTTCCCCTAACACATGGTTAATATAATACCGCATACATTGACAAGTATTATGTCGTAAAGATGAGTGGATAAGATTGATTAATTAAGAGATCCATGTTGTATCAGATGTCGAAGGAAATATTAAAGTCACATGTCCAAATAAGAATATTGACATTATTATATCTCATGTATTGTAGTCATGCATTTTGTTGGGTACATAGAATATCAATAACCTACCATCTATTTTAGACAGACTGTCTAATACCCAAACATGGTATGCATAAGGAAATTTAGTGTGCCCATCAAATAATTCATGCATGTGATCTATTAGTAAATATACATTTATTAAAAATTATATAGCCCAATAGTTAGTATTGATGAGACTACTAACTAACCCATATCAATTCCATGATTAATTATCCAATGGATAATAGTTGTACATACTTTTAGTTTACCTTGAAGATCATGCATGTACTGATATGATCACGTACATACTCATATTATATGATTAAAAGGCTAAGGAGTATATCTAAGATTATCTGAGTCATCCATAATGCTCTAAATATGATCAAACTAACCTTTTACATTCATTCTATCATTTCCATTGATTTGATTATTGAGATTATGAAAGAACACAAATTAAAGAAGGAGATACTAAGTTTCAATAATCAGGAACTGAATGATAAGATTCTAACCTTTAATTGAATGACTTTGATTGATTATTGAGGGCATGTATATAATTGAGTGTGTCATTTCTCTAGCTAGATCTTCCTTTGGTCTCGTACTCCTTGGAACAATACCAAAGATCTTCTTGTAGGTAGATCCTTGAGGAGGAGATACACACTCACCCATATCAAAACCATGACTGATATGTGATGATTAACTATAGGTTGTTTGTGAAGATGAAGGTTGATAACATGTTTCTCATTGTTTCTTCTCAAATCTCATTGCAGGTGGTTTTGGTAAAGATGGGGGAACATCAAACCAGGTAATTCATCACCTAACTAGCCAATGAGATACTTTCTGGATTTTGCAGATTGAGGAGGAGCAACTCAATTCATAAGGTTGACATCTTGCTTCATCTGGTGTGGATGGATGTTTCTTGAGGTATTACAAGGGATTGGATGGAATATTTTTAGATAGGTAGGTGAAGGAGGAAGAATCATGTAGGTGTCCATTCATCATTGGTGATGATGAATGAGATCTTCAAAGTTCTATCTAGAGTCTCACATATGTTGAGTAGGCTCTAATCTAGCTTCACCTAGCTTGGATATCGTTGATGTTGGTTGCATTGGTGAGGAGAAAATACCAAAAGGGTCAATATGGTTGGTGGGTTGATGCATGTGTGATTGTGAGGCTATCTACGAGTTATCTACTTCAAGTGTAGTCCTATACGGAGGAAGAAGAAGAAGAAGAAGAAGAAGAAGAAGAATGAGCATGAGAGGAAGTGTAGCGGTGTCATTGTTGCTGAAGAGGGTGGCCTAGCAATGGCGGTGTTGTAGGAGTAATGGTGTAAGGTAGCAATTCTAAGGAAGATAACAATGAAGAGGATCGTAGATCTAATAGAGAAGGATGAAGTGACTGAATTTCTTGTTGGTGATTGATAAAGCCAAAGAAAACCGCTTCATTAGGAGGCGATGATGTTGAACCAACAAGGTGGCTAGTTCTAGGGAGAAAGGGAGTGCATCAACTAGGGTTCTGGGATAGAAAGGGAGAGTAAGAAGGATATAAATAGAGAGGAGAAGGAGATGAGAAGAGAAGAAGAAGAGAGGTTGAAGGTGGTCCACGATCAGGGGAGAAGGTTGCTGGTTACAACCTGGCGTTGTCATTTTTGAGAGGGGGAACACATAACATGTTACCTGAAAGATGGTAATGCACAAGAGTGTTACACTGAATGGAAATAGTTTTAAATGAAAGGTCAAAGTGGTTAAGTGTATTATCTCTTCTAATCTTAATTCAACTAATTAAGTGGTCAAATAAATTCATATTCACCTATCAATTTGCAAGTAATATAATTTACCTGTCAGAAATCATTTTCACATTCGTTATATATTTTGAAACATTGAATATTATATTACATTAATGTACATTAAGTACTCAATTAATTTATTTTTAGTATGTTCAATAATCAATTGATACATTATTTTTTTATTGACTATTTCTTTTCCTCAACTAGACTTAGGATGATTCTATATTTCATATCATGGTCAAGACTAATTAATGTTGAATTTAAACTTGAAATGAAGACTTAATTAAGTAAGTTATCATTAACCTTTAAAACATATTTTTGGATCTAAATACTCCTACTTAGATAAATCAAGGAAAATGTTTATTGCTAATATAATAGATGGTTGACCTAAGGGACGATAGATTAATTTATATACCTAGATTCTAGTATGTTACAAATTTCAACCCTTTTGATTCGACAAAACTAAGCCAAATCTTTTTGTTATTATGTCATTTTTACTCTATATCCATGTGATCAACCCCGTATTACTACAATATAGAGTGTATTGAGTTGTGGACATTTCTTAATGTTGGGTCTAAACTTAAATTCTAATACCTTCAAGTAGGTAATTTTGCTTACACTTTTGAACCACATTTAAGGGAGATTAACTTTTGGTATCATTGACGAGGATAACACAACAAACAACCACTAAGGACCAAACTCTACTTAGTCTTAGTCACTACTGTTAAGTTTAGCAATAAATGTAATTTCCCCCATATTTTATTCCAATTATATTATATCCTAAAAGTTTGTTCGACTGTTTGGTTATTATATTTGCTCATTCGATTCCATTTTCATGGTAGTATGACTCACACTCCCTGAATATCCTTTCTCTTTCTCCACCAACCATAGAAACAATGGTTTCTCAATAGGAGTAGGATAAAACCAACAAGATGAACCATCCTCACATTCATTGTAGACCATGTACGCTAATGAAATAAGCAACCTATGGGATTCCACAAGTTCAGGTGGCCAATTTTGGATTGAAGTAAACCTTCCAAAATATCATTCACCATCGAACACACTTAGGAGATTCAATTCAGGAAAATCTCTGTCACAATATAGATGACTTCAAGAGCATATGTGTTACTAAATATATCAATGGGTTCCATAGGAAATCATTTACTACAAACATTTTCATTTATCTCTCAGAGATAAGGCTTTTTCCTGGTACCAAAGCTTGTAACATGAGGGAATTATTGGTTGGTAATAATTGGTTGAGGCATTTGTCAACAAGTTCTTTGTCATTGAGAAGATTGTTCATTATAGAAACAAGATTACCAACTTCAGATAGAATCCTAGTGAAAAAGAATGCCCCCATCACAACTTTGATGATGGGTATCTGGTAACCACTTTAGATAATGGGCTTACTCCAATGAAAATGCCTATTAACATGGAAGCCAAAAGTGATTTCATGAGGCATGATGATAAGCCTTCTAAGGAGATCATCAATAACATGGTAGCTGTACAAGTAGAGTTGGAATATGAAAGGTGAGTTACTATTAATGCATAAGGCCACTATTACCTATGATTAAAAAATTCTTCATTCCCTAAATGTCAAACTTATAAAATGAAAATGGAAAATAACAATCTAAGGGAGACAAACACCAAAGCAAGGTTCACACATAGACCATTATAAGATGTGTCACATTTAAAGAAAGTGAGCATGGAGTTGATAACTGCACATATGATCTTGAATGAGAATAATATAAATGAGGATTCACCAAAAATTTAATTATGTGAATTACAAAAGACCATACCACTCTAGTTTTTCTTATGATAACACATATGTAGCTACAAATTTTCATTAGCTGAAACAACCACCTTACACCATAGGAAGAGGTGAATCTATATGGAGAGGAAATCTTCCAATTTTCCACCAAAACAACAACCCTCCACAAAATAGGATGTTGAATCAACAAGGAAACTTTAGTGGCCCACCAAGATGGAATTTTATCATGCAGAAATAGAATTGGATAAGTCAACTAAACTCTCTCACAGAAGGCCTCGGAAATTGCATCCTAAGAAATAATGATTTCATGATCGGTAGAAGACACAAATAGAGACTATGAATATGCAAATCAATAATCTAAAATAATGATTGATGAACATTTGGCTTCCATAGAAGACTCTATCCAACTAATAAATTTCCTTCTTACACTAATCAAAGTCTAAGCCATTAGAAAACAAAGATGGTAAACTTGAGATTTGGCACAACCTTGAGCACACCACTTATACCACCAACACAACCAATTGTCAATGATGACAATGAAGCTCCTACAAATTATTCTCAATTAAATAAGACAACATATAAAATGAAGAAGGCAAATCCTACAATGAAACTTATTGAGCACTATTGTAAGACACCCTTTCCACTTAAATTCAATAAGGACCATCTCAATAAAGAGATATACTTATTTCATAGATACTATTCAAAAGATTCATCTAGATATTCCTTTTCTTGACTCTATTGATGAGATGCCGACTTACGTAAAGTTCTTAATGGATATTCTTATAAGAAGCAAAGCAAAAGTGAAATCAAAATTATTCAATTCACACAATTGGCTACAACCTTTTTTCAGTCTACCATGTCAAGAAAGCCTAAACATATTGGTTCTTTTAACATCCCTTTCCTATTGGAATCTATTATGGAAAGAGATGGGTTAGATGATCTAGGTGTGAGCATTAGTCTTATGTTGCATTCTTTGGAAAATACTTTAGGGATAATTGACAGGGTTCCTTCCTATTTGAGGATACACCTACCTGAAAATTCCTTTACCAAGTATGTTGGAGTTGTTGTAGATCTCCCAATGTGGATTAACAACTTCATTATCACATGTGACATTGTTATCGTCAACATCAATGATAACCCTCTATGCCTCATGATTTTTGCAGACTATTCCTTTCAGCCATGTGTGCTTTGATTGACATAGCAAGTGGCCTAACTACTATCTAAGCATGAAATAAGCATGTCAATTTCAACATTATGGACCATATGAAAGGACCTTCTTTAGTTGAAATGAGATACTTTTGTGACTGCTACAATTAGTTACATATAGAGAGACATCAACATAATGTTGTAGTCCATCCTTTCATTAGAGATCTCGCTAATCCAACTTCTGGTATCACAGATCCAAAAGTCGAAGAGATTTTAGCTTATATCAATGTGGTAGAGAAAGAAGAGGAAACTCAACAAGGGATGATTGCAACAACAAAATATGTCTATTTTCAACAAGAGGCAAAAAATGCTCATCACCAAAACCTCTTCCTGAGTTGAAACTCCTTCCTTAAGGGATTAAGCACGAATTTTTAGATGATGAAAATAGGAACCCTATTACTATGAATTCTAAACTTCCACCTGACCAAAAGAACAACTTCTTACACAGCTAAATCTAAGAAGAAAGGCTGTCAGTTATTATATTGATGATATCAAGGAGATATGCCCCACTAAATGCATGTACCACACTATTCTAGAAGAGAATGCAAGGTCTCACGTCCAAGTATAAAGGAAACTGAATGGTAACATGTATGAAGTTGTGTGTAAGGAAGTCATCAAGATCGATGATTTGTGTAGACTTAGTTAGACCAGTTAACATTGTGTTGAAAATGGGAGGGATGGAAATCACTAGAAGAAATGGTAAACAATTGACTTGTGCTATTATTAGCTGATGTATATGCATCGATTATAAGATGTTGTCACCATAAAGAAAGATCACATCTCCTTACTATTCATAGAGCACGTTTTTGAGTGTCTAATGAACCACTCTCACTTCTATTAACTAGACAGTTATTCTAATTTCTATCAACTTCCCATTCAACATGATGATTAGGAGATAACAAATTTCACATGTATTTATGGAACAAACATTTTTTGCAGAATATTGTTTGGACTAAGTAGTACTCCCCCCACCACTCACACATGCTTGTTTGCTAGTTTTTTGACTTTATTGAAGAGATTGTGGAATTCTTCATGGATGACTTCTGACTTATATGTCCTCTTTTGAAGAATTTTTTGAGGAAACTATAATGTTTTCAATAGATAAGCAAAGAAATACAATACATTTTAAACTAGGAAGTGTCATTTTATGGTGCAAAAGGCATTGTGCGAGGGCATAAGGTTTATAAAGTTGGAATAGAAGTGGCTAAAAAAAGCAATTTCTAAGTTTCACCTCCTTCTTGAGTCACCTCTATGATATGTTTCTTGTGCCAAGATAGCTACTACAAAATATTTATTAAAGATTTAGCCAAATATCCAAGACTCTATCAAGACTTTGGGTGAATGACACCCATTTTATTTTTGAAGAATGTAAGAAAGATTTCCATACCTTGGAAAAATCTCTTATTTCAGCACCAATTATGAAAATCCTAATTGGGGTTTCCCCTTGAAGATTATGTGTGACACCACTGATTTTACTATTGAAGCAGTCCATAGACAAAAGAAAGATAAAAACCATCTTGTCATTTACTATGATAGTAATTTCTTGATGAAGTGTAAGTAAACTACACATCAATAAATAAAGAGATTATAGAAATTTTATATGCTTTAAAAAAATATAATCATACTTGTTGAGAGAAAAAATCACCATCTAACTAATCATGGTGTAATCAAGTACCTGATGTATAAAAAGGACAGTATGCCCTATCTTCTACGGTGGGCCCTTTTATTGGAATAGCTTGATGATGGAATCATAGATAAGAAAGGGTCAAAATATATTTTAGTATTCCACCTTTTAATGATATATGTTGCAAGGAATGAATTCTTACCGATAAATGACTCATGTTGATATGAGTCATTATTTGATGTTCGCACAATTGGGCCATTAACACCATAGTATGCATATTTCTACAATTATCTAGCATGCCAAAAATTGCCACCTAATATGACATACAACCAGAAGAAGATTTTTTTCGGTCATGAAGAACTATTATTGGTGTGATCCACTCTTTTTAGGAGATGAGATTACAATGTATATCAACAACACACCATGGAAGAAAAGACTCGTTCTATTACGGAAAAATGTTATTAATCACCTTATTGAGGACATCGGGGTGTTGAGAAAATGGTAGTGAAATTTCTACATTCTGGTTTCTAGTAGCCATCTCTTTTGAAGGACTTTCCAGTTTATCTGAAGTTGTGCAATTCATGTAAGATAACATCACATATTAGCAAAATAAATGAGACACCTCTTATTGAATGGTTTTAGGTTGAAAGTTTTGATGTTTGGGGGATAGACTTTATGGGACCCTTGTTGGATCAATGGACTCTAGAAGGGGGGAGTTGAATAGAGATAAAACACTTAATCCAAATTCATTAGACCTTCAAATTATATCAAGAGATAAGGTTTCATATACAGAATTTGAGTTCAACTAACCATACATAGAAAGAACACAAGCTATGTACAGTGGTTCCAAAGTCCAAACTAGGAGATGTGCATCCACTATCTAGAGGGGTCAATCTCTAGGATTTGCATCCATTACACACTTCATATATTTCATTATAAGAAAAACAATATGACCACCCTATTCCAAGGTCAAGGGTATCTAGCTTTCCTTTTGAGATCAAAATATCACATAACCATACAAGTACTTACCCATCCTAGAGCAAGTGTCTTCTACCTTTACAAGGACTTACCCACTTATTCAAAGATCTACCCACCCTCACCAAGGAGATCTACTCTTACAAAAAGTCTTTGGCCTTGAAAAAATTACCCACTCTTCTTTCAGAACTTCTACCTTCAAATTCACCTTCACTAAGGAGAAGCTTTCACCATCTTTGCTTGATATAATGGGACTGGGAAAGGGAAGTTGAGAGCTTCACAAGGTGTATAATGAAGAAATTCTTTTAAAAGAAACCTATCTCAATCAGATTGGTGTAAATCAGTAGTAAGCTTGATAGAGAAAGGGAATCTTAGTAGACTAAACCACTCAAATATAGCTAAGAGCATAAGAAGCAAACCTGGAATGAAGTCCAAGGGCACCTATTTATATTTGGTGGTATCTACTAGCCACTAGTTATACATAGGGATGTATTCTAGCCATTTCAGTTGTTGCTACATATATATTTATATGTTTTGCAACACTGCAATGATTAGAAACACCTTTTCTTCACATTAAGTACACTATTGTTGGTCAAGTTTCATAAATGTAACTCGACAATAGAACTATGAAAAAAACCAAGTTTGAGTTTTTGGTCAAGTTTATCCTGAATGAAACTTAGTCTGTGACATGAAATTAATTTGTGTGTACGAGTTTATCATGGGGAAACTCGACCGACCCTGATAGTACCACGACTTACACAGGTTGTCGGTTGAGTTTCATGAGAGGGAAACTTGTCCTATAAAAGTACATGTGATGAATTTTGGTAAGTTCCATAAATGTTCTTAAATATTCTATTTTAGTGCATTTTATATTTTTCTCAACTTAGTTACAAGTCATGGCATCAATACAAGTGTTACAAAATTATCCTAAGTAGTTTAAAGCATTTTCCACAAAATTGCACTTGCATTGATTGTAGCTTGTTTTTGGTCAAGCTAGGGCTTGCTTGAATTCATTCTTTTCATGTACCTAATACCTGAATCATCTAAAATAGACATATTACATACATATACATAGTTAAATCATCATTAAAACATGAACCAACTGTAAATTTTAGGTCAACATTCTCCCCCTTTTGAAGAAAACAAACCATTCCTTAACACATTGAAAATAACTTAGAATTTAAAACTTTAGAAGTAGGGGGATACATGAATGTGCAATATCAATTGCTCCCTCTCAATTTATTCTTAACTTTACCTATATGGTTAGTTCCTCAAAAAACCATAACCATAACATCTATGTAATATTTGAGTCCACTTTCATAGTCACAAGATAATTGAGAAAATTAACTATAAAATGATCATATTCAATATGTACTAAGATCATATAACCCCCTTTGTCATATAAAAAATGGAGAGGGTATAGGAGCTAAAAACATGTCTTGCCTGAATGCATAAACACCGCATACAACCACCATTTGCAAAAACCACACACAAGCCAGGAAGATAAAAAAATATAATAGAGTGATAATCAAAATATGGAAGAACCCACCAACAACTCATGAAATATAGAAGGACATAGAATTAAGGTACACATGATAAGATTACAAGAAATGTAAGTCCTCTTAGAATGAAAACAACAAATGACAAAGAAAGTGACGAGATATAAAAATTGTAGTACTAAGATACAGTATCCAATCTTCAATACATGAAAGCATTCAAAAAGACATATATATGAGCACTCTAGAGTCTAGGAACTAAACATCAAGCTCATGTAGGTCAAACTCCTCATTGGGATGGTAGTCTTCATCACTCGCTGGCTCAAAAGGTGCAGTAGTGGAAGGTGTAGTTGTGTCCTCATCACCATCAGAACCATCATCCTCATCACCTTCACCCTCGACATCATCCTCATCAGCATCATCCTCATTAGCCATCATTGTATCCTCATTAAGAATAAAGGAGCGAGGATCGGGCCACCTGCAGTTTTTCTCTTCCTAAGAAATTCCACAGGCATGTGAATCTTTGGCTTGATCATAGTTGGGTATAGAAGCCCAATTAAAGTCAAAAAGTGTTGTAGTAGCAGGGCCACTGGGAGTGCAAGAAATTGAGTGGAATTAGGCTTAGAGGAGATAGGTATAGGTCCCTCATCAAAGGTAGGTAGTGGAGTGGAAGGAGTGGGTTATAGGCCAGGTAGAACTAATCATATGCATAGGAATCATGTTAGTGGATAGGAATGCCTGGTAGGAGGGATAAGGGTGTGAGAAGGACAAGTTCATGTTTGACATGATTTGAACTAGGTCATAGTGAAGGTGCTCCTGAACTTGTATCTGATAGGTCTTTTGATGCATCATGTAATCCAGAAGGGTTTCATTAGACACAGAAAAGGAGTCACGGGAAGGTATATAAGGAGGAGGAGCCTGGTTAGAGTAGGATGACCTAGGGATAGAGGTACTGGAAGGATTGAAGGATTTCCTGACAGTGATTTCACTGATGTAAACCCTTTTCTACTATCCTTGTAACCAAGATCATTGAGAAGTGATTTGTTAGTATGATACTCAAAGAGACCACATATCAGGTTAGTGTAGGATTGGTGGGAGTCTATGATATTATTCTCATTGTCAGAACATGTCATATACTGTAGAATATATCTGGTCCATTTGGCATTGATATTTTGAAGAAGATAGTACAAAAGCACTATAGAGTTATTTGAAATATCTATTAGGTTTCTCTTTGGATGGATACTACAATTAACTATAAGTTCTATAAGACATGTCTTTATATCAAGAGAATAATAGGGTAGGATTGCCTTCTTCCTATAGGGAACATCAGGTTTTTGTATGGTTTTATGGATGTGAGGAAGGGTTATCTTAGGGTTAGAACTCTTACAGAACGTCTCAGGGTCAAGGAGGTCAAGGTATGAGTTAATTGAAGATATCCAATCTTATGAGGATGAGGATCTAGATAAGTACTTATTTTAGGAGTACTTAGAGATTTAAAACCTTATCCCCACAATCATGGATGAAAGGACAACTTGGTTGTTAGGGGATCACATTGGATTTGTGTAGTTCCATATGAGATTGACATTTAATTCATGGACAACTCTCATGCTGGATTGGAAATTAATGAAGCATGAGCGTAGTACACAAAGTGCACCAAGGTATTGCACTATGAAAGCCTTCTTAACCTCCTTGCTGAGAGCAGTGTCGCTACACCAAGAGGTGGTGCCAGGAGATAGGAAAGTGTTGATGGAGTGCCTGAAGATCCTCAGTTCATCCTAGAAACTTTGGTCAAACCCACTTTTCAGTCCATGTTTGGACAGTTCATGGCCACGATGACGCATATGGTAGATAGTATGCTTGCACCCCAAACTAGAGCGGCAATCCCCAATGTGGAATCCTAGGGTTCTGGGAAGACCTTTGAGAGGTTGAGGCACGTGGGGGCATTAGATTATGTCGGTATGGTGGATCCCGTGGATGCTAACATGTGGTTAACTAATTGGAGAAGGCCTTAAAGATCCTCAATATCCCTTAGGAGGATATGGTGAAGCGCACGATATACCTCTTGAAAGGGAATGTTGGCCATTCGTGGGCCATCAAGGAGAAGAAGAGGCTTGGTGTTGTGATCAACTAGGAGGAGTTTTAGCGAGATTTTGTGGGCTGGTACTTCTCAGAGACCTACCGAGACGAGAAGAACACATAGTTTGAGAAGATCTAGTAGGGATCTATGTCAATCAATGAGTACAAAGCCAAGTTCATGGAGCTTCTGAGGTTTTTCCTACATATGGATGCAACAAACAAAGAGAGAATCACATGGTTTGAGAAGGGTTTGAGTTCTGAGTTGACTATGTTGGTTTCAGCCTTAGAGAATAGGAGAGGGGTTTGCCACATTTGTGGAGTTAGTCAGGAGGATAGAGCGGTCAGTTGTAGAGAAACGTGAGGCAAATGCCAAGAAGAGACCTACAAAGTATCAGTGACAACCTTTTGGAGGTTTCTAGAAGACTAGGTTTTCCACACATAAGATACAGTAGAGGTCCATGGTTCAGTCTCAGTGGTCACCAAACAAAGGCAGAGGTCATACTTTTCTTCCGGTAGGAGCTCACAGTGTGGTGTTAGTGTCAGTGACGGGGCCATCTAGTCCATAGTACAAGACAAGCACTTACCACAAGTGTGGACAACTAGGACATTTGAGTTGGGCATGTCCTGTGAAGGATGATGAAGTGATGCAACAACTAAGGTAGAGTCAACAAGGGTTGTCACAACATCAGTTTGGTAGTGGTAGTGGCAAGGGACGTGGTCCGGCATCACAGGTTGGTTAGTCTGGACAAGCCAACAGAGGATGAGGGTGGCAAGAGGTAGAGGATCAATTATATGCCATGAGTCAGCCAGAAGGAGTGGTCAACGTGCGAGTCATGACATGTATGGATTTATTTCATTTTGATATGTCTACATCTTGCTTTATATCTATTTTGGATGACCTGGGTGCAACACACTCTTTTATCACTAGAGAAGTGATAGCTAGCTATTCTTTACCTGTTAGTTGTAGACATGACAGTCTTCGTTTAGAAACCCCTTTGGTTAGTTCTGCTAAGTTGTGGGAGGTTTGTCCTTCATGTGTTCTTTCTTTCTCGGGACGCAATATTCAAGTGGATCTCATACCACTTGACATGCATGGATTTGATGTGATCCTTGGAATGGATACTTTAGAGAAGTATCGAGTATCTTGGACTATAGTTCCAAAGTGGCGACATTTGTCAATGGTTATGTCTCATGTATCTTCCAAGTAGATAGGAAGATTCTCCTAACATGTCTGGTATCAAAGATAACAATAGAGAAGATGATGAGATAGGATTGTGATGCATTTTTGGAACATGTGATGTATATCGAGGCAAGGAGTCCTAGTATCCAGGAAGTTCCAACTATCCGTGATTTCAAGGATGTATTTCCCAATGAGTTTCCAGGTGTTCCCCCACCTAGAGAGATTGATTTTGATATCAATATGGTTCCCAGTACCCAACCAATAGGACAAACACCATACAAAATGGCACCAACAGAGATGCATGAATTGAAAAAGTAGTTATCAGAATTTCTTGAGAAGGTTTTATCGGGATGAGCATGCCTCCTTGGGGTTATCCCATGTTGTTTGTTAAGAAGAAAGATGGATCCATGAGGTTGTGCATTGACTACCAACAGTTGAAAAAGGTGACGATAAAGAACAAGTATCTCTTACCACAGATAAATGATCTATTTATTCAATTGAGGGGTGTTGTAGCCTTTTAAAAGATAGTCCTGAGGTCAAGATATCATTAGTTGAAAATAAAGGTGGATGAGATACCCAAATCATCCTTAAGGACTCAATATGGTCTTTATGAGTTTGTGGTTATGCCATTTGGGCTAACCAATGCACGAACAATGTCTATGGACTTGATGAATATGATGTTTTGGCCTTATCTTGACTAGCTCGTGGTGTTGTTCATCAACAACATCCTGATCTACTCCTATGACAGCCAACAACATGAGCAACATCTACACCATATTTTGACCTTGTTGAGACACCACAAGTTATACACTAAGTTCAACAAGTGCGAGTTTTGGATGAAGGAGGTGTCTTTTCTGGGACGCTTCATATTGACCGAAGGTGTGCATGCGTATTCCAAAAAGGTTCAGTCTATTTTAGAGTGGGAACAACCAAAGAAATCGATGAAATCTTTTAGTTTCCTTGGGTTAGCAGGGTACTACAGGAGGTTTATAAAGAACTTCAGTGCAATGGCACTACCCCTAACAAATCTGATGTGGAAAGATGTGCCTTTTGTCTAGGATGATAGGTGTCAACATTCTTTTAAACTTTTGAAGGAGAAATTGACCAGTGCACCAGTGTTAATGTTGCTTGAGCATGGGAAAGGGTACATAGTTTTATGTGATGCGTCTAAGAATGGTTTGGGTTGTGTGTTGATGCAAGATAAGAACATGATTTCTTTTGCTTTGTGAAAGCTTAAGAAAATCAAGAAGAGTTACTTGACAGATGATCTGGAGCTCACACCAGTGGCCCATGTCTTGAAAATATGCAGGCACTACCTTTATGGTGAGAAGTGTCAGATCACCGACTACAGGAACCTTGAGTACATATTTTTGCAACAAGACTTGAAAATGCAGCGGAGACACTGGATGGAGCTGATTTAAGACTATGACTGCACCATGGAGTACCATCTAGGGACGAAAAATGTAGTGGTTGATGCTTTGAGATGGATGTCTTCTTTGACATCATCAGTGGACAAGGCACAATGTTGCTCTTTGATGTGCCATAAAATTGACAGTTGGTCTCCTTGTGTCAGATGAATGTGAATTTGGAGGTGTCCTTATTAGCAAGACTGTTGGAACAACTACATGTGAAGCCTACATTAAGGCAATAGATTAGTGATGCATAGTGTAATGATACTATGATACAATAGATTCGATCAAATTTTGGCATCAAGAAACATGATGGATTCCATGAAGTAGAGAATGCGACAATCTGTTACCATGGTAGAGAAGTGGTACCTGATGTTGATGATCTAAGAAGGTTGGTTCTTGAAGATGCTCACTCTTTGATGTACTCTATGCATTCAGGTAGCACAAAAATGTATCAGAACTTGAAGGACCTTTATTGGTGTCATGACTTGAACTGTGATGTAGCTGAGTTTGTGGCTAATTGGGTAGTGTACCTACATGGACTTTGCAACCATTGCCTATACCACAATGGAAATGGAATCATATCACAATGGACTTTGTGGTTGGACTTCCTAGGATGGATAAAGGTCATGATTCCATTTGGGTGATCGTTGACATGTTGAATAAGTCAACTCACTTTCTTCATAATAAGACAACATGCATGACAAAGAAGTTTGATCAGGTTTATGTTGGTGAGATCATTTGTTTGCATGGTATCCCTATGACTATAATGTCATACAAAGGTCCTCAATTTACCATCCACTTGTGGGAGCGTCTGCATACATCCATGGGTACATAGTTGAAGTTCAATATGATGTTTCACCTACAGACATATGTGCAATCTGAGAGAACTATACAGAATTTGGAATATATGTTAAGAAAATCAAACACACTCAAGCACTAAGCTATATTAGGGGCCTTACAACCATAAATAGTTGGATGTGCCTTTTGTCTAGGATGATAGGTGTTTTCAGTTTGGTCCTATTTGGTTGATGTTTGAGCTATGTATGCTTGTTTTGCACCATGTTGTAAATTGCCCATGTTGATGGTTAATCTTACAATTTGTCACATGAAGGTTTTACTTTTTGTTATTTGGCATAAGAGAAGGTGATGTTGTAGGGCACATTGTTTGGGCCTTGGTTGATGAAGTGACACCTTTAGGAGATATTAGGGTTTACATGGCTATGCATGAGTTGCATGGATGATGGTAGTGACCATGTGTGTGTGTTTCTTGAGTATTGACCAAAATAGCGACCTTGTGTTGCGTCTTGAGTAGTTATTTGGTCGCTACACCATGCCTTGAATTTTTGCTTCTACCTAGTGTCTTGGACATGTGTTTTGGTCGCAAGGGTTTTTCTTCAGTGAGGTGTTGCGACCACAACACCCTTTGGTTTGCTTTTTTAGCGGTCGACACAAGGGTTTTGAAGTGTGTATGGACTACTACCATGTGTTGTGCTTCGACCATGTTGAGTTTGGGAGCGAATTGGTTGATGCACCACTTTGGTTTTAACATTTCTTTTGCATGTTAGCATGCATGGTCGATCCTTGGTGGGACAAGTGTCTTTTATGTGTCCTAACATCTTGACACCTCATATCCTACCTCCCTCCTACCTCATATGTATATAAGTCTCTCTTCTACATGCAAGCATTCCTTTAAGCTCTCTCTCCTTCCTCCTTCTTTCTTGGCTGACCTTGGAGCTTGGTGAAGCTTGAGATGGCTGATCTTAGAGCTTTGGTGTCCGATCATACTTGCATGTGGTGTTCTTGAGCTTGGTCATCTTCTTTGTGGTGATCCTTGGTCATTCTCTTCTTGGTAAGTGGCTTTATCACCATGATCTCATTTCCTTTGAACTCTACCTCTTCCTTCTTGGCCATGAGACTATGGTGCAACCATGGTGGATATTATTTGATGATCTTCTCTATACTATGGTTAGAAACTATAGATTTACCAAGATGGTATATATGTGAGAAGAAGATCTCCTATTTCTTCTCACTTGTTCAACCTAGGGTTTTCATCCTCTTTTCTTGAGTTTTCTTTGACCATGGTGTTCATTTCTTCTTGAGGTGATCTTGTAGCCCTGGAATTGATCCAACCTGGATCTTGTTTCTCTCTCTTGGAGCTTGTGATCTTGGGGCCTTGATCTCTTCATAAGGTAGGTTATATAACTTTCCCCTCTTCTATTATTTGCACAATAATCTTCTTTGCATGTTGATGCTCTGATCTTTAAAATGTGAATTCAAGATGCTAGATAATAATACCATGATCTAGGGTTTATGATTTTGTAGTATTCTTACATGGATTACTCTTTCTCCTAAACCCTAATTTCGTGTACCGAATTTATAAGTGATGGAGATGTTGTAGTTCTTGCCTGTATCCTAGGAATAACTCATCATCTTGAGTTTAGGGTTCAACCATCATGTTTTAGGTGAGGATTTTAGATCGGTTTTTTATGAGGTTCAAGCTTGGTATTCTCTCTTTTAGTTTGGATTCCTTGTTGTGTTTATGCCGATGATCATTTGTAGAGTTTGACATTCATGTTTTCATGAGTTTGAGCATGGTGACGTTGGTCTTCTTGGTGTTTGGCAAATGTTTTAGGTCGATACACCTTGGTTGATCATGCTCTTGGTCGCTTCCCTGATCAAGTGGTGGATATTTTATGTTAACCCTCATTTTTGGTCGATACATGCATCTTTGGTGTTGTGCTGCTATACAAGGTTGATATTGGCTGCTACCTATGTGTTGCTTCAGTCAACATGCTTTGGGTTGAGGGTTGTTGCGGTCTCTACTCTGTTGCAGTCACAACACTAACCCTAACCTTAGTTGAGGGTCGCTATGTTGTGTTTCTCATGATGGTTTCTACAGTCTTAGTTTTGGTTGTTGTTGTGGTCAAAGGTCCATGTGAGATGGTCGATACACCTAGAGGTGGAGTTTTGGTTGCAACAAGGAGATACCCACCTATGGTCTTCACATCAATTCATGTTTTTTTGGTCAACATGTTTGCATTGTATGCTTGGTCTCCACACATATGTTAACCTAGTAGGTCACTACGCATGTGCATGTAAATGATAGTTGAAACATAGTGTTGTTTGGATGGTTGGCTAATCATATTAGCAATAATGATCCTTAACCCTAAAAGTGCTCCAAGAAAGTGGGAGATGGTATGTCTTGGGTTTTAATGATGATTAATGGCATCAAAACCCTAATCGGCTATATGTGAAACCCTAACCCTAATTCTAGGGTATGACATACTTATTGAGTTGTCCTGAAAGAATAGCATGTGATTATGTTTTTGTCTCTCTCCTACTTGTGTAAACCTGACCGTGTAGGTTGAATGTATGTCATAGGTAGTGAACACTATGGTGATATGACATAGGGTGATGACTATAAGCCTTCATGAGGCATGATGCAATAATGATGTGATACATGAATGATGTGTTTTGGGTCTCATGACCTAGGAATAGCTTTATGCCTATATGAGAGATCATATCTTATAATAGCTAAAATATGAGGAATTACTATCCCATAATGATGTGATAATGATGAAGGACTTGTATGGAAGTGGAATTAAGATATGATGCGATAGGTTTATGTTTCATATGTTTTATATCTTCTATAGTTGTAACACACCCTAAATTCTATAGAGTTTGTTTATAGTCTGTACATTGTAACTTGATTGACGCTAAAGACACTTTATTGGATTAATTAATCAAGAGAAACCCTAATCGTGTAATTGCCCTATGCCATAGATCCATCTTCAGCATCATACTTGTTGTATGGTGAAATAGGTTCTCCCTTTGTGTAAGCTCGGATTCATATACTGTTGAGTATATGCATTTCACATGATTGGCTATAGTCATACCCTAGCAGGAGAAGAGTCGAGGTCATATATTGGTGATGTAATTCAATATATGTATATGATATGATTTGAGGATGGTTGTAGTCATATCTCGACAGGAGTTTGGCTGCAGTCGTAACTCAATTTTCACTAGTGTTGTGCCTATATGCTAAGGCAGGCTAGGCTATTTTGCAACTGGACTTTATATGTCACTGCGGTGGACTCAGACTGGCCGAGGGTGTGGGAGATTATAGGAGTCTGGATCCTCCTAGATCTTGTATGGCACTAATTTTGACTTATCACTGGTCATTTGGAGCATGAGGGGTATACTTCATCTCCTCATGGCATATCAAGAGATGCAATACAATCATGTAGTATACTTGCTTAGGGTTAAACACGATTCACATTGGATGGCCCTTTTCCTTATCTCTTGTTTAGATTTCTTGAATTTTAATGTGGTAAGAGAAATCAACTGCTATGTATGTTCTTCATATTCCTTCTTAAAGTATAAGATGTTTTACTTATTAGCTTTAGATTCCTAAATTGTTTAAATAGTGTTAGTTATCTTACACATATCATTTAGCTGAATCTACTCATCTTGAACATAATGCTACATACCTGCTTTGATATACTTATTCTTATAATAGACGTTGGTGGAGAGTTATATCTCTCATTGGGATTTTGGTCTCACTCTATGGGTTTTCCCATGTTTTATGTGGTTGTGCACGATGAGATAGAGATTGTGCGGTTGAGGCTGAGCAGCAAGAAGAACAGTGGATGTTAATGGTTAGACATGATGCTAGTGTTTTGTAATAGAGTCCATGGTGCCATCCCTGTACTCTTAGGTCCTTGGGGATGTTTTCTAGATCTTTGTTTATCAACATGAGGTTTTGGAAATAGGCCATGGTTGTAAAAATATGGCTTGTATATGTGAACAGGTTGTTATATGTAACACGTTTGTGGCATGATGGCCATTGAATAGTGATGTGTACATCTTTATGACATATTATTAAATACATGTGGCAATGTTTATGGACTTGTAAATAATATGTTTCAGCTTGAGATGTTGTGATGTGATCAATTTTAATTTACTATGTTTTTAGGTAATCTGGTTTATTAATGATAGTTTCATGCTTTGTTTTGAGTTATCTCATTTTACTATGACAATGAGTGTCACAAAACCAATTAGTCATGCTTAACACATCAACCAAGTCACATATCCCTTGCATGGTTCTAGATTAGATAAGGTTGCATGGTCAAACTATTTTCATGTGATCAGAATATGCTTGAAAATTCTAACATCAAACATAGGTCATCAAGAAGGAAGCTCCTTAGATCAACTTTGACATCAAGATCAAGATCAACATCATCATGAACACCAATACCACCACCACCACCACCACCACCACCATCATCATCATCATCATCATCATCACCATTATCAACGTAGGTCATATAGGCTACTTACTATCCTAACCTTTTTTCATGGCTCTAGATAAATCTATAGACAAAAACTATCATAAACACTCTCATCTAGACTTGATGTTACCTCTCTTTCTCTTAGGTTACATGTACACTCACTACCTTTCTACTTGTGGTAACATTTTTCATATGTATATATACTAATACTTGAAATAGGTTTTCTCCAACGTTGAAATGGGTGATGGAAACCACCATACTTCATTCAAATAAAACCAAAACCAAAATGAGTTACTACACTCATCACGCAGTTTAGTACCATGACACCTAGAGAACTAGCAAGAACATGGTGCACACCTATGTAGATACCCTAACCACATGCCAAGAACATATGTCTACGGTGGAAATTACAACTCCCTTTTCTCACCCTACCGAAACCACAACCCATACTATAGGATAGAAGGAGGAGAAAAGAAGGATTCTAGGGATACACAAGTCTACACCTAGTTCTAGAACATCTAGGTTCTAACCAAGAGGCTAAGTCAACTTAGTCCACAAAGGTCAACTCATTAAGTTTCTAGGGTTAAGATGTAAGGTTGAATTTTGTTTGTGTTTTAGGTGAGGATTGTTTGGTGTAGTTATTGTTCATGCTCTGATACCATCTATCATGAAACCATTTGTTACCCAAATCCTAACTCCAAATGACTATAAATACAATGGAAATATGACCAAGGAGTCAATCCCTAGAATGGTATTATCAAAGTGGGAATGCAGAAGCATAAAGCTTAGCATAAATGAACAGATGACAAGATAAAAGCACCAATCATTATATCAATATTCAATAAGATCTATTATGCAACATTGTTTATTAAAGGCTTTCAATTACATATTTAAGAGTACAATTTTACAGGTATGCTGATGTAAACCAGGGATCTTACAAAAAGTATGTCTGACATATCTCACCAAGCCCATAACTTCTAGCCATCTCTAAACCTATAAAATATATGAAACAAGGCGGGTCAAGCACATGAGGTGTTGAGTACAGAGCTAAAAGATACATATACATAATCTTTGCATAATTAAAAAAGATTTCCAAAAGTAACAAACAAGAATAAGCAAGTTAAGTTTTTAGCAAAGAATGAGCCCAAGTTTTATATCATTTTTCTTCAATTATACCAACAACATCACATAACATAAGACCTTTCACTACTTCCCATCAGAAGAGTCAGTAAGGGTGCTCAAGATTAGCCACCCCTTTTATCGACATGGTCTGCCCTATATTGACAACTTAAGTAGGATGCCCAACCTCACGTCATTACCTCGAGAATATAAGAAAGTGCACAAGGTTTGCATAATGGACTTTATGTATTATTTTTGCAAGTTGTAAAACAATTATACGAGGAAAACATCGAGTACTACATGGAAATATTTGAGCAAGTAAACGAGCATACATATGTATCACATTTCAAGCAAGAAAACCATAGTCATATAATTATTCAAGCTTGTACCTGATTTAGAGAATTCATAATTTAACTAAGCCTTGAACATCTAGCCATAGGCAACACCTAATTAAGCACAAGATTACATACATGCATTAGATTCTCATCATTAACACTAACTAGATTCATTTTCGGATTTTTGGCCAAGTTTGGTTCAACATTAATGATTAGTATGTTAGATGGACTTTTACTGATCTAGGTCCATCATAAATATGTGGTTCAAGTTTTGAATCATTTTAAAAGTTTCATCTATTTTCTATGACCATTTCAAGGTTCCATTCATTTTGTAGGCTCTCTACAAGAGTCAAGTCACTTGCTTGTATTTTAGGGGTCAAAATACTCATAATTGGGAAACTAGGTTCATCAACATCAACAAAAGATATCTAAGTAAGAAATAGTATAGTTCAATAAATTAGTGACATAAGAATCACATTTAAATATAGGTGGATGTCCCCTAGGTCAAGGCATCAAATGATTCTACATTGTTAATATGCATACCAAAGAGCAACACAAGATCTAGGTCATAAGGTCCCAACATATTGATTATATGGGACATCCACATCAAGACAATCATAAGGGATGATACTTCCTGATTGGGAGGGAAATGCATAAGATCAAGATCCATATGAAATTTGGGGCACAAGGAAGATAATCAACCACTATAGAATACATTAGGTCAGTATGAAGGTATCAAGTGTCACAAGTACCATCATAGTACAAAGGGGATATACCTTAGGCTTTTATGTCATGAAACATTACAAGATTAGTGATTTCAGATATCCAAGGTAATTGGGTGCACAATATAGATCAAGCATGCCATTGATTCTAGGTCTAGTCAAACATTCACATAATAGGGGTACATTCAAAGCATTAGGTGTCATACTACCTCATCATAGAAAAAGAGGATAATGGTGGTTATAAGTACCACATGATAGCATACAAATACTAATTTCCAAATTAAGATGGGATTGGATTTCATATGAGATGTACAAATTAGCAAATTAGGGCAAAGTGCATCACTAAAGTACCAAACTAGGCACGTTGTTTAAACTTATAATCCCACGTTGAAGAAAGTGGATTCTGCTATAGCAGCGTGGTCTGCACGTTGTTTAAACTTGGCTAAGTCAACTCTCACTGCTATACCCAACTATGTGATGCAGACGGCTATGATTCCAACCAATGTTTGTGAACGCATCGACAGTACGATCCGTAGCTTTATATGGGGAGGTAATCATAAAAGCCACCCTCTCTCTCTGTTTGCTTGGAACAAACTCACCTGTAGTAAGGAACATGGGGGGATTGGAATTCATAGTATGACAAAGCTAAACGCTTCTCACATTTCTAAGCATGCCTGGGATATCGCTACTCAAAGGAGTTCTAGCTGGTGCAAAAGCCTTGCTCGCAAGTATAGCAAGCATACTGAAGGTAAAGGTATCAACTTATCCAGACTGGGGCGCTCAGCTCTACACTTCAAGGAGTTCGTCTCTAATAACTCGACTTGGATACCGGTTAATGGACAGAATATTAATGTTTGGTATGATAAGTGGTGTGATATCGATGGCAGGTTATATCAGTACAGTCGTCGACCCATTCCTGAGGAGTTATATTACTTGAAAGTAGCGAGCTTGGTTAACTTGAACAATGAATGGGATACTGAGTTTCTTGCTGATTGGTACCCGAGTTGATATTCCTCGACAGACAGAGGAGGAAGATGTCCTAGCATGGGACCACTCAGACACTGGTCAATTTACGATTAAGAGTGCCTATCAACTCTTAAGACAGAACAAGGACATTAGAGTCCATGGAAGGTGGAGCATCATCTAGGAAACTAAGGTTGCAATTAGAGTTAAGTTCTTCATCTGGCTGGTTGGTCATAATGCGATTCTAATGAACAAGAAGAGGATGAATCGAGGTTGGACTACCAATGCAGTATGTCCCATCTGCGGTGATCAAGAGGAATCCATCCTACATGCTCTAAGGGATTGTCCCAGAGCACAAGCTGTTTGGAAAGTCATCTTGAGGAATCAGCTTTGGAACAACTTTTTCTCGATTACTGACATCTGGGGATGGCTTGAGAATTGTATCAATACTGATAAAGATATGAGCATGATATTCATGGTTGGATGCTGGAAAATATGGAAAGGGAGGAATGCACGAGTCTTCGAAGGAACTATTCTCTCTAGCAACTACTTAGCTCACCTTATAAGGAAGGAATGTAAGCTAACCGAGCTAGCGTTCACACCAAAAGAAAGTATTAATGGCAGGCCTCACCAGGAAGTTGGAGGATTGCAGCCACCGAATCTTAATTGCTGGAAAATAAACACTGATGCAACCTTCAGGGGTAAAAAGAAACTCTCGACTATTGCTTTTGTCTTTAGAGACTAGAATGGAAGATGGATAGATGGCTGGAGTAAAAAAATCTATGCCAACAGTGTGCTAGAAGCTGAGGTCAGAGATGTTCACTGGGCAGTTGAGGTAAGTAGTGAGTTTACTTGCAATCAAATCAGTTTTGAAACTGACTCACAGAAGACTATAGAGGCTATTTAAGGTGATACACAACACTATCCGAAGCTGTTGCCTTGGTTAACTGATATCCAGAACGGGTGGAAGGATAATTGGAAGCTAAATCATATCCCAAGAGAGAGGAATAAGGTTGCTGATGGCCTTGCGAAACATCACCAAAAATCCAAGGATGGTTCCTTAGTATATAGGGTACCTCCTAGTAGTCTAGTAAATATTATCAATTCTGAGTCCTGTAATGGTAGTAGTACTACCAAATTTATTTCTGCTGAAAGAAATATATGTTGTAATGATCCCAAAGATTTTTTTTGCACGAGAGGGGCGAGATGAATAAAAACCCTCTGACTTCTCTAATAAAAAAAGTACCAAACTAGGCACATATGCATAATTAGAGTCAAATGTAGGAAAAAGAGGTGATTAGAACTCTCATTTGTTCAATAGTACCTATGATATATTGATTTAATGATAAAAGATGCAAATGTGCATAACAGGTACCAACTTTGTCATGATCATGCATTGTACATAGTTAAAGTAGTCAAATATTACATATTTAGCAAAATAGGGACAAAGGAAGTGGTTGTAGGGTTTTAAACTGTGTCCAACTTGTAGGTCTTGTTGAGGTGATTGATTTTTATATAGGTTCACCATATTAGGCTAAGGGGTGAGGGAGACATCTATTTTTGAATATTAGTATTGTAACTTTATAAAAACTCATTGAGGACACAGGAAAAAGGGGGTAAGTGTTACCTTTGTCACGCGACGCATCTAGTCCATTGGAAGATGATCCAATGACTGCGTCTCTAGTGTTAGTGTTGTCCAAATGCTTGGCTACACTCCTAAATGTGGTGCACAGTTGTTAGTCGCCCTCAGTCACCAACCCTAGCATGTGAGTGGTCGGCCATTGGCTGCAACATGACACAGTAGTGTTCGGCCGATCCAGGTCCAATCATGGCTCTACAGATTGTGTGTTTGTGCATGTCACTCCAACTCCATGCCATTCCTAGTTTGGGTGTGTCGATGCCGTCGCAGAAGCCCACTAGAGTTCAAGGATGTGGGTGTTTAGGGCTTGATCCCGACACAAATAGATGTCACCCCTCCTTGGGGAAGCTTCACGAGGTCGGCAATGCATCCAATTTTGGTCAGGGAGGTTAGAAGGGCAAAGCCCCACTTGACATTGGCAGCAATGCGACGGGTGAAGAAAAGAGAACGGGAAGTGGAAGAGTTCCCATGGCACAAGTTATGCTTAATGAGAGGAAAAGAGTGAAGAGCTAGGTGGAGAAGAGGGGGCATCAATTGCCATGAAGAAATGGAACATTGGGCATAGCCGACACAACTATAAAGTGGCTGCTCAGGTAGGTGCGTACAGTGTGCAACCAAGGCTTGAAGTTGACCATGGACTGTTGGATGAAGGGGTCAAAATCTATGGGTAAAGATTGAAAAACTAGGTGTGGGTTGCACCAACAAGAGAGGAGGGGAAAGAACAAACCCAACTGGGTCTCACATCAAAATGTGCCCATCAATGATTAAAATGGAGTTAAAGTCAAAGATAAACTATCAAAGTTTAAAAGGCCATGTCGTTGTCTAGGATGGTCCGATTGGGGAAATTCTTTCACTATTGGTAAGAGAATTCAGACCTCTACAAAATGAAAGTCACTCAAGAGAAATAAAAACATAATGAAAAGGTTCAATTTTAGTTTCAAAGTGGTGATATGCTAAAGTGTGTCATGGTGTTTAATATTTTGGAGTATTGTCACACATGTGAAACTAGTCATTCAGGTGACCAAATTGAAGTATTATAATACTCAATACATGAAATTGATATCGAAAAGAGTAGGCTGAGTCTCAATTGGAGCGAGAAGGTGCATAAATGTAGAATGAAAAAGTCAGGTTATCAAATCCTTACCTTCTTAAAAGAAATTTCAACCTCAAATTTCATCTGAGATCATAGTCACGGGTCAAAGTTACATATATCATGTGTTTAAATAACCAATCCATATGTTTCTGCCATCCCCCATCATAGGATGTTCTCATCATCTACCATCATCAAGGGTGTTCCTGTTTCAATACATATATATGACTTAGTGATTCATCATAATACAACATCATCTTGGCATTAGGGTTTTCCCATTCCTTACTATCCCTACATCTGGGTTTGGTTCATGTATTCATATGAGATCAAGGTGTTTTATCATGATTTAGGTATCAATTTCTCATATGTGCAAGTTCACTATCACAACATTCAAACAAGACCATAATCAAAGGTGAATTTAATCATTACACTAGATTTCTTACATGTTTTAGTTTTCCCAAAGATTATACCAACTATCCCCAATTATGTTCATTACTATTCATCTTGGGTCTGAAATTAAGAATTGTATTCATGATTATTCAATCTAAGATCTCAAGGAATCATCATATCATGTTCATGTTTTTAAACTTTATCTTTTATGCAAGGTATGATTTCACATTAGTTCTAGCTTAAGAGAGTGACTTATCATACATATGTCAAATTTTCAATGTGAGATTATTTAATGTATCATGCATTATCTGACAACAACATTATAATCGATGTTGAGGTTTCAAAAGTATATCACTTGTAACTCAAAGGAGCTACACGAGATCAAGTCATTCATGCTAACATATATATATATATGTATATATATATATATATATATATATATATCCAAGAAGACATGCTAATCACAACCATCTACCCATGATAGAAATTTCTACCCATCTTTCAAGAAACAAGGGCTACCACTAGATTCCTTTATATACAACCACTAACTCGAGTAAAAGACTCTTCATGGAGGTTACACATCATGTACATCATTGTAGGGTCTTGGGAGATATCCCTCACCTATGTAGCAAACATCATATATATTTAATTGCCTCTTCCACTAGGGTTAGATCATTTGATAGAAAATCTAGGATTCAACAATTTCAATGGAACCACATACTAGGTGTCTCAACTCACATACATAGAAGTGATATAGTTAGGGACTCATCATCATGTATTTCATCATGCATATTTTTTCAATATTTCACATATTTTTTGGATATTAATACTCTAATTTCCCCCCGTGGCGGGTCGAATCATATTGAGAGGTCACCCTTTTCATATGTCCCATGCTAGGGGTCGTCCTTTGTAAATATATTGAGGCCTATTTTGGTCCCAAACCATATATCACATATCATATCTCAACACATACAAGACTAGGAACAAGCAAGCATGCCAACCCATTAGTTGTGCTTAACACATCAACCAAGTCACATATCCCTTGCTTGGTGAAACTCATTTCATTTGATTAGAACATGCTTGAAAATTCCAACATCCAAAGTAGGTCATGAAGAAGAAATCTCCTTATATCAACTTTGGCATCAAGATCAAGATCAACAACATCATCACCATAATCATCATCATCATCATCATCATCATCATCATCATCATCATCATATTATCAATGTAGGCCATCTAGGATACTTACTAGCCTAACCTTTTTCATGGCTCTAGAAAAATCTAGAGACTACCACTATCATCTAAACACTCTCATTTAGACTTGATGTTACATCTCTTTCTCTTAGGTAACATGGACACTGAATGCCTTTTTGTTTGTGGTAACATTTTTCATATGTATATATACTATTATTTAAAATAGGTTTCTCCAATGTTGTAATGGGTGACGGAAACCACCATACTCTTAGAATAAATCCAAAAACAAAATGAGTTACCACACTCATCAAGCAATTTAATACCATGACACCTAGAGAACTACAAAGAACATGGTGCACACTTGTGTAGCTACCCTAAGCACATGCCCAGAACATATTCCTAGGGTGGTAATAAGAACTCCCTTTTCTCGCCCTCCTGAACCTACCACTCATACTACTGGACAAAAGGAGGAGAAAAGAAGGATTTAAAGGATTACACAAGTCTACACCTAGTTCTAGAACATCTAGGTTCTAACCTAGAGGCTAAGTCAACTTAGTCCACAAAGGACAACTCATTAAGTTTGTAGGGTTGAGATGTAAGGTTTAATTTTGTTTGTGCTTCATGTAAGCAATGTTTGGTGTATTTATTATTCATGCCCTGATACCATCAGTCACAAAATTGTTTGTTACCCAAATCCTAACTCCAAATGACTATATGGCAATAGGACCTAGGCATATGTCCCTAGCATGGTATTATCAAAGTGCGAATGTGGAAGTGAAAATCTTAGCATACATAAAAAGATAACAAGATAAAATCATAGATCATAATCTCACCACTCAACAAGAATTATTAAGCAACATTGTTTATTATAGGCTTTCAATTACATATTCAAGAGTAAAATTTTATAGGTTTATCATGTATACTAGGGGATCTTACAGCAAGTACACCTGACATAGCTCACCAAGCCCATCACTTCTAGCTATCTTTGAACATATAACATACATGATAAAGGAAGGTCAAGCACATGAGGTGCTGAGTAGAGGGCAAAAAGATACATATACATAAGCTTTACATACTTTAAAAAGATGTGTAGAAGTAACAAACAACAATAAACAATTTAAGTATTTTGCAATGTGAGAGCCCGAGTTTTATATAATTTTACTCCAATTATACCAACAACATCACATTTCATAAGGCCAATATCTCCTTTTATGAAGGAAGTTTTATGGTTTCAATGTTTTATCTCAAAAAGTTTTAATTTCCGCTGATTTTTGGTATTCCGCTGCTAATCGAATCGCTTCCGCTAAGTTTAAATCGTGTTTATATCGTGGTTTGGAGATCAGAGCCCACAATTAAGTGGTATCAAAGCTCTAGGTTCGCTGAGTCTACAGAGACATAGGACTTAGGATGTCGAGTCTATCCTTAGTGTTCCTTCCTTATCTAATAGAACCTTCTGCTCCTCAAGAGGAGAAGATATATAAGGATGTCTGACCCACATGAAGAGTACGTGGCGGAAAGTAGCGTTGCTGCACCACAGGGAGGTGCAAGGCACCCAGAAATGGAGCAACCCTTACCTGAGCAACCCAGGGAGCCACCCCAGTTTGACCCAACTGAGATAGAAAACCCAGCTGTCCATGCCTTATTTGATAAGTTTCTGACAGCCATAACACACATAGAAGATAGGGTGCCACCATCTGCACCTAGGGTACCAGCCCATCAGGAAGGTATTGGAGCTGGCAAGACTTTCGGGAGACTTCGCCAGGTGGGAGCCATAGACTATGCTGGTACATCTGACCCAGCAGATGCTGATCTATGGTTGATAGAGCTGGAAAAGGCTTTCAGGATCCTTGATATTCCTGAAGCTGAAAAGGTAAAACATGCGGTATACCTCCTAAAAGGGAGTGCTGGTAATTGGTGGATGATAGAGGAGGATAAGAGACCAGGCGAAGAAATAGGATGGGAGGTTTTCCGACGAGAATTCATCAATAGATACTTCCCTAAGACGTATCTAGATGAGAAGATCTTTCAATTTGAGAAAATCACACAAGGAAACATGAACGTTAGCGAGTATGAAGCTAAGTTCATGGAGTTACTACGGTTTTGTCCACAAATGGCAGTTACCGATGAAGAAAGAATTCGACGTTTTGAAAAGGGATTGAACTCTGAACTAGCCACTCCTGTGTCTGCTCTAGAAAATAGAGAAAGATTTGCCACCTTCGTGGAGTCAGTCAGAAGGATAGAGAGGTTAGAAACCATGAAACAACAGACAAGTAGTAAGAAGATGTACACCCGACCTCAAGAACAAGGGCCTGGAAGTTTTAAGAAACCAAGATTTTCTACACCATCAGCTTTGTCAGGATTTCCTACCCAGACACAATGGATGTCAAGTGGAAGTAGGGATCATAGTAGTATTCCAAGAGGACCCTCCGACATAGCATCAGCGTCGGTAACTGGATCGTATAGACAATTTGCACCCAGGATCTGTTACCTATGTAGACAGCCGGGACACCTGACAAGGAATTGTCCAGACAGGAATACAATAATGACTCAGCCCAAAGGACAGAGTCTGCAAGGCTCACAAGGGAGGCTCTATAATATTAGAGGACGTGGACAAACGTCCCATACAGGTCAGATGACATAAGTTTTGTTTTAATATTACATATCGGGATTCTATGTGTAGAAGATATGTAAACTTTGCTACTTTTGAATTCCTTGTCTAAGTCCCTGGAGAACACAAGGGAGATAAGAACTTGTATCTTACTCAGTATTCTTTAAAACAATTTATAATCTCCCTTAACTGTGTATGAAAAGGATGAAATATAGATGTGATACCTGAAGAATAATCTTGTATGGTAAATTATGTGTGTATAATGATATGAAGAATGAGAAATATGATGATAAGCAAAATACATACTACCTAATCTCAATGCTCATATACCCTGGCCAGGTATATGGTTATTGTAGATAAGGCAAGTATGAAACTCCTAGATTGTTATCTTTTGATTACTCTGATCAGGTAATTATTCTAAAACAATCTAGAGAGTATAAGAAAAAAAATTAAAGGAGAAAAGCTAAGTGAATATGCTTAGTGAATATACTCAGTGATTACTTAGTGAATATGCTCAGTGAATATACTTAGTGAATACTTAGTGAATATGCTCAGTGAATATACTCAGTGAATACTTAGTGAATATACTCAGTGAATACTTACTGAATATGCTCAGTGAATATACTCAGTGAATACTTAGTGAATATGCTCAGTGAATATATTCAGTGAATACTTAGTGAATATTCTCAGTGAATATACTCAGTGAATACTTAGTGAATATGCTCAGTGAATATACTCAGTGAATACTTAGTGAATATGCTCAGTGAATATACTCAGTGAATACTTAGTGAATATGCTCAGTGAATATACTCAGTGAATATACTCAGTGAATACTTAGTGAATATGCTCAGTGAATATACTCAGTGAATATGCTCAGTGAATATACTCAGTGAATACTTAGTGAATATGCTCAGTGAATATACTCAGTGAATACTTAGTGAATATGCTTAGTGAATATACTCAGTGAATACTTAGTGAATATACTCAGTGAATATACTCAGTTAATATACTCAGTGAATACTTAGTGAATATGCTCAGTGAATATACTCAGTGAATATACTCAGTGAATACTTAGTGAATATGCTCAGTGAATAGACTCAATTAATACTTAGTGAATAAACTTAGTGAATATACTCAGTGAATACTTAGTGAATATACTCAGTGAATATACTCAGTTAATATACTCAGTGAATACTTAGTGAATACTTAATGAACAAACTTAGTGAATATACTTGGTGAATTTCCTCAGTAACTACTTAGTAAGCCTTTCTCAATGAACTCCTTTAGTGAAGCCCTTGAGACAATATACAGAGTAAATAATCAGTGTTAAGGTATGTATATTTCCTCTGTTGGTAAGAATTCTTGAGTGATATGAGAAGAATGTTCTTTTATGCTTTCTCCTTTCAAAAAGTATGGACACATTATGTTAGGGGTTTATGCTTTACACAAGCATAAACAGTGATAAGGGATAATTAATGAAAGGGACTTTGTGTGAATTACAGACCCATAATATCATCATAATGACTAATCTGTTCTTCCTTTCCCTGGGATTTCGAGGACGAAATCCTTGTTAGGGGTTTATAATTTGTAACATCCCTGACCTGGGTTATAACCTAACCCTAGAAGTTTTGCCTAAATATGTAATTAAACACTTGTAATTATCTTTTAGCAGGTAATAAAAGCCCCTAAGGAACATATGTTTCCATTCCTGTCCCCTAGGAACAATGTTGTAGTATTGTTTTGCAATATAGGGATCTATGTGCAAATTACCCAGTTAAGGGATTAACTTGCAAATTGCACATGTTGAGATGTTCCTCTGATGTTGAGACATCATGAGGATGTTTATGATAAAATTTGAGGGATTTCCCAAGCTTGAGCACCAAGGTGCAGCTGTGGAAGCAACCCCTATACTTGAAAACCCTAAATTGGTGTAAAGTGCAATTTACCCAATTTGAGGGGTGCAACTTGTAAAAAACATCATCTAAAATATCTTTTATGACTCTTGGCATCATTTAGAAGAGAAATGATGAAAAGGTCACTTCATTTGAATAATCATATAATAAAGAACACCTTTGTGATTAAATAATCAAGGTGTATGTATAATAGCCCTTTTATGTGTATACTTTAGTGATGGGTTGATCCTCTTTGCCTTCAATTCTTGACCTTAGAAGGAGTTTGTCCTTAGAAATAAGATGTGGGGACGTGCAAGGAAGAAAGGAAGGACTTAGATGAGAAATGAGGAAAGCATATGTTCTTATGTTGAAATTTCACCTAAGTATATATACTACTTCTCTCACTTAGCAAGGGAACGATCCTCTTCTTTTCATTTCTTTCCCCTTGCTCAAAACCGACCAAGGCTAAGCTCTGGAGCAGAGAAGGACGACCAAGGGTCCTAGGTAAGTTTGGATCATCCCTTTTGCTTGAATTCATGGAGGAAACTCATTTTCAAGGTTGAATTCATGGCTAGCTCACCTAGCTCTATCTTTCTAGCCATTCCTTTCCACCTTTTCCTTGGAGAATTCACCTTGGCCGACCTGTGGAGCTCAAAGACGCCATTAAAGCTTGGAGCTTGGAAGCTTGGAGCTCAAGGAACAACCTTTAGGCGGGTTTTATAACTCTAAACCTATGCTTTGTAATATACATCTTTTCTATGCTTTTAGTTGCTAGTTCTTCTTCTTCCCTTGCTTCCTTGCAAGCAAATCCATGAGGAACTGTTGCTGTTCTTGAGCTAGAAGATGAGGGCGTTATTTCCTATGCTTATCCACAGTTTTCCACTTTACCATACGACCTCAACCAATTTCCCATACGGTTTACAAAACCGTTTGGTGGGAACACGGTTTCAAGGTCGTATGAAGACATACGGTCTCAAGACCGTATGGCCGCGTTGACCAAGCATGGACCGTATGGTAATCCTGTTCAAAATTATGTAGGTTAATCACCCACACAATTTGAGAGGTTAACTCCAAAGAGATCGTGAGATATAAGCAAATCAATTAGCAAATCCAATTGAATTTAGTTCTGATTTTCAATCTGCTTAATTTGCCCTTTTTGGGCAAACGGTCTCAAGACCGTATAAGATGTTTGACTAAGCATTGACCGTATGAGATTACTGTTCATAATGATGTTAATTAATGACTCACCAAATTTGATGGACTAACTCCAAACGAGTTAAGAGTTGATGGTTGATTACTAGGGCAAACCCTAATTGAAATCAGTGCTGAAATCACAATGAGCTAATTTGAGTTTTTTGGGTTGATTAGCCCAAACGGTCTCAAGACCGTTTGGGGAATCATCCAAACGGTCTCAAGACCGTTTGGGGATCACCCAAGACCGTTTAGAGGTCTGGGGTCAAGTATAGTTGACCAATTGAAGGTCCAAAGGTACCAAATCATATTGCAATTAAGTATTGATGTGATGATTAACTCAATAGATCAAACCTTGATGAATTTTTCACTAGAGTCCAAAAGATGGATGGGAAAACGGTCTCAAGACCGTTTGGTGACAACCCAAGACCGTTTGGAGGTCTAGGGTTAAGGTAATTTGATCAATTGAGGGCCCAATTACAATGGGTTATTGAAATAATCAAATTGTTGATTTGTGACTTAATTAAGGTTCAACCCCTATCAAATCAATCTAGATTTTGATGAATTCTTGGGCAAACGGTCTCAAGACCGTTTGGAGGATATCCAACGATCCCAAGACCGTTTGGGCCAAGTTTGAGCCCAATTGGAGGTCAATTGATGGGTTCAACTTCGATTTGATTCACATTGTTGAGTGTTGATGGTTGTACGTTTATAGACCTTAATTGAACCAATTCCAACCCTAATTGGATATCAATTGAGGGTCAATTGAGTGACAAATTGGTTAAGGCTAACCCTAATTGTCTCAATTGATAAGTGGTTAGCAAGCTTGAGACCAATTGAAGGCTTCAACATAGGAAGCCCTAATTGAGTCTACCCTTTGAATCACCTTGGAGGTCCATACGATCTTGAGCTTTTGAGGTCATTCGACCTCAAGACCGTATGAGGGCTTTCGACCTCAAGACCGTATGAGGTCATTCGACCTCAAGACCGAATGAGTCCATTCGATCTCAATACCGAATGAGACCATTCGACCTCAAGATCGAATGAAACCATTTGACCTCAAGACCGAATGAGACCATTCGACCTCAAGACCGAATGAGACCATTCGACCTCAAGACCGAATGAGACCATTCAACCTCAAAACCGAATGAGGGCATTCGATCTCAAGACCGAATGAGGGCATTCGATCTCAAAACCGTATGAGGGCATTCGACCTCAAGATCGAATGAGGGTATACGACCTCAAGATCGAATGAGGGTATAGGACCTCAAGATCGAATGAGGGCATACGACCTCAAGATCGTATGAAGGTTGAAGGTGTGAAACCTATTGAAGACTTTTGAGGATAAGTCTGCCTAATGCCTTGTAGGCTTAGATGGTTTGATGGTTGTTCAACCTAAACCGTAATAATACCAAGAGACATTAAGGGTCAAATGGTTAGTAAATTAACCCATGATGATGATCAATGTGTAATTTACCATAATGCTCTTAAAAGGTTCAATTGAGTGAAACCTTGTTCTAATCAAACCCTAATCACTCAATAGTGGTGATTTGGTTTATGTTAATCAAAGTGGTCTTAGCCCAACCTGATTTAGAGTGGTGTTATCACCATCTGCTGGTATGAGGAGAAAGAAAGTATCATAGGAGAGAGAAAGTATTCTTTTATGGTGGAAAGTCAAGTAATTACCTTCAATACACATGAATGTGCATGATTAGGGTATGAACCACCTATGTGAGATCATGGAAACCCTAATTATGATATATGATGAATCTTAAAGCTAATCTGAGAGCATCAATGATGATGTTCCTCATACATGACAATGTTATGAGTTCAACTCACCATAATGTGAATAGTAAACCCTAATTCAAGGGTGATGACATGTAATGTGAATAGTAAACCCTAATTCAAGGGTGATGACATGTAACGTGAATAGTAAACCCTAATTCAAGGGTGATGACATGCAATATGGGTAGTAAACCCTGATTTATGGGAATCAGAGAACTTAGCTCTTATGATAAGAGTGGAAAGTGTATTTCTTGTTTTGAATTACCTTTATCAGTTGAATTAACCATGCAGGTTCTGATATGAAGATGATCATATCCAGGTATGGATGATGATACTATATTCATTAAAAGCATGTTGTCCGCTTTATGAATAGTGATATATCCTGGTGCCTTGATAGTGGCATCTTATGAGATTGATGGGCTGTGAGAGCCATGAGTATCATCAAGGTCATTCTTAACAGATGACTTGTGATGAGAGAATTGAGAAAATGGTAATTGATGTAAGTTAGACTTGTTACATTTAGTATCCTTCCTTCTTAACTGCTATGCTAATGTTTAAATGTTCAAGAACATGTATGTTATCTGATAAGTGATAACTTATGAGTTTGATAGGTTGAATGAGTCATGAGTAATATGTGCTGATGATTATCAAAGGTCATATTATTTAGATGACCAGATAAAATAAGATGTTCTTGGTAATAAATGTTATAATTAGTCCAGGGGTTGGACCCTCACTTTCCGTATTCTTAATGATAAGATGTTTAGGGATTGATATCCCTATGTTAAATTATGAAATGTGATCCTAATATAGAGTGTCACTATGAGAAATTCTATTACAAGACAATCCTATGAAAGGCTTAACTACAGACTTAGGGGTGATGAATGTAAATAACCCTTGTGTCACTTGAGTATGGTTAAGTATGATTTCATGTGTACTAATCATACAGTTATGTTGTGGTTTTGGAATCCTAACACCTTGTAGAAAAGGGTATGGCTACAGGCCATGATATCCCTTATTATAATGCCAGGTGATGGATATATGATCTAAGCCTGAAGAGAGCTAGTGTGGTGATGATGGATTTATAATAAATAAATGTTATACATGTCTTTTGTTTTTCTAAAAGGAAATAGATATGTGGGTTGTTTTAGAGATGCTTTGCTTCCAGTAGGAGGTATAGATTACAATCTGTGAAACATTGTTCTAACTACTCTTAAAATATATATGACTTCTTTGTGTACTGTTATTTCTCTTATTTTGTAATAATCATGTTTCTGGCGAAGAGTTATAACTCCCGCTGGGACGATTTTTAAAATTGTCTCACCCCGTAGATTTCAATTGTTTGTAGGTGGTCGTCAAGGATGAAGGGACCAATCTCCAGATGACCAGTATCAGCAACAGTAGTACCCGGAGCAGCAGTAAATCCCAGGTGGAGATTCAGACTGCTGAGTTATATAGATAGATAGTCAGTCCTATGCATCCTCTATACTCTCAGGTCTTGAAGTCTTTTGGTCTGAGATTTTGGTTATGAGTTCTTGAGATTTTGTATCATGTTGTATATAATTACTCAATAAGTAATTATCTGAGATGTAAATAGTTTATCTCCTTTTATGAAGGAAGTTTTATGGTTTCAATGTTTTATCTCAAAAAGTTTTAATTTCCGCTGATTTTTGGTATTCCGCTGCTAATCGAATCGCTTCCGCTAAGTTTAAATCGTGTTTATATCGTGGTTTGGAGATCAAAGCCCACAATGAAGTGGTATCAGAGCTCTAGGTTCGCTGAGTCTACAGAGACATAGGACTTAGGATGTCGAGTCTATCCTTAGTGTTCCTACCTTATCTAATGGAACCTTCTGCTCCTCAGGAGGAGAAGATATATAAGGATGTCTGACCCACATGAAGAGTACGTGGCGAAAAGTAGAGTTGCTGCACCACAGGGAGGTGCAAGGCACCCAGAAATGGAGCAACCCTTACCTCAGCAACCCAGGGAGCCACCCCAGTTTGACCCAACTGAGATAGAAAACCCAGTTGTCCATGCCTTATTTGATAAGTTTCTGACAGCCATAACACACATAGCAGATAGGGTGCCACCATCTGCACCTAGGGTACCAGCCCATCAGGAAGGTTATGGAGCTGGAAAGACTTTCGAGAGACTTCGCCAGGTGGGAGCCATAGACTATGCTGGTACATCTGACCCAACAGATGTTGATCTATGGTTGACAGAGCTGGAAAAGGCTTTCAGGATCCTTGATATTCCTGAAGCTGAAAAGGTAAAACATGCGGTATACCTCCTAAAAGGGAGTGCTGGTAATTGGTGGATGATAGAGGAGGATAAGAGACCAGGCGAAGAAATAGGATGGGAGGTTTTCCGACGAGAATTCATCAATAGATACTTCCCTATGACGTATCTAGATGAGAAGATCTTTCAATTTGAGAAAATCACACAAGGACACATGAACGTTAGCGAGTGTGAAGCTAAGTTCATGGAGTTACTACAGTTTTGTCCACAAATGGCGGTTACCGATGAAGAAAGAATTCGACGTTTTGAAAAGGGCTTGAACTCTGAACTAGCCACTCCTGTGTCTGCTCTAGAGAATAGAGAAAGGTTTGCCACCTTTGTGGAGTCAGTAAGAAGGATAGAGAGGTCAGAAACCATGAAACAACAGACAAGTAGTAAGAAGATGTACACCCAGCCTTAAGAACAAGGGCCTGAAAGTTTTAAGAAACCAAGATTTTCTACACCATCAGCTTTGTCAGGATTTCCTACACAGACACAATGGATGTCAAGTGGAAGTAGGGATCATAGTAGTATTCCAAGAGGACCCTCCGACATAGCATCATCGTCGGTAACTAGATCGTGTAGACACTTTGCACCCAGGATCTGTTACCTATGTAGACAGCTGGGACACCTGGCAAGGAATTGTCCAGACAGGAATACAATAATGACTCAGCCCAAAGGACAGAGTCTGCAAGGCTCACAAGGGATGCTCTATAATATTAGAGGACGTGGACAAACGTCCCATACAGGTCAGATGACATAAGTTTTGTTTTAATATTACATATCGGGATTCTATGTGTAGAAGATATGTAAACTTTGCTACTTTTGAATTCCTTGTCTAAGTCCCTGGAGAACACAAGGGAGATAAGAACTTGTATCTTACTTAGTATTCTTTAAAACAATTTATAATCTCCCTTAACTGTGTATGAAAAGGATGAAATATAGATGTGATACCTGAAGAATAATCTTGTATGGTAAATTCTGTGTGTATAATGATATGAAGAATGAGAAATATGATGATAAGCAAAATACATACTACCTAATCTCAATGCTCATATACCCTGGCCAGGTATATGGTTATTGTAGATAAGGCAAGTATGAAACTCCTAGATTGTTATCTTTTGATTACTCTGATCAGGTAATTATTCTAAAACAATCTAGAGAGTATAAGAAAAAAAAAATTAAAGGAGAAAAGCTAAGTGAATATGCTTAGTGAATATACTCAGTGAATACTTAGTGAATATGCTCAGTGAATATACTTAGTGAATATGCTCAGTGAATATACTCAGTGAATACTTAGTGAATATACTCAGTGAATACTTACTGAATATACTCAGTGAATATACTCAGTGAATACTTAGTGAATATGCTCAGTGAATATACTTAGTGAATACTTAGTGAATATGCTCAGTGAATATACTCAGTGAATACTTAGTGAATATGCTCAGTGAATATACTCAGTGAATACTTAGTGAATATGCTTAGTGAATATACTCAGTGAATACTTAGTGAATATGCTCAGTGAATATACTCAGTGAATACTTAGTGAATATGCTCAGTGAATATACTCAGTGAATACTTAAGGAATATGCTCAGTGATTATACTCAATGAATACTTAGTGAATATGCTCAGTGAATATACTCAGTGAATACTTAGTGAATATGCTTAGTGAATATACTCGGTGAATACTTAGTGAATATACTCAGTGAATATACTCAGTGAATATACTCAGTGAATACTTAGTGAATATGCTCAGTGAATATACTCAGTGAATACACTCAGTGAATACTTAGTGAATATGCTCAGTGAATAGACTCAATTAATACTTAGTGAATATACTTAGTGAATATACTCAGTGAATACTTAGTGAATATACTCAGTGAACATACTCAGTGAATACTTAGTGAACAAACTTAGTGAATATACTTGGTGAATTTCCTCAGTAACTACTTAGTAAGCCTTTCTCAATGAACTCCTTCAGTGAAGCCCTTGAGACAATATACAGAGTAAATTATCAGTGTTAAGGTATGTATATTTCCTCTGTTGGTAAGAATTCTTGAGTGATATGAGAAGAATGTTCTTTTATGCTTTCTCCTTTCAAAAAGTATGGACACATTATGTTAGGGGTTTATGCTTTACACAAGCATAAACAGTGATAAGGGATAATTAATGAAAGGGACTTTGTGTGAATTACAGACCCATAATATCATCATAATGACTAATCTGTTCTTCCTTTCCCTGGGATTTCGAGGACGAAATCCTTGTTAGGGGTTTATAATTTGTAACATCCCTAACCTGGGTTATAACCTAACCCTAGAAGTTTTGCCTAAATATGTAATTAAACACTTGTAATTATCTTTTAGCAGGTAATAAAAGCCCCTAAGGAACATATGTTTCCATTCCTGTCCCCTAGGAACAATGTTGTAGTATTGTTTTGCAATACAGGGATCTATGTGCAAATTACTCAGTTAAGGGATTAACTTGCAAATTGCACATGTTGAGATGTTCCTCTGATGTTGAGACATCATGAGGATGTTTATGATAAAATTTGAGGGATTTCCCAAGCTTGAGCACCAAGGTGCAGCTGTGGAAGCAACCCCTGTACTTAAAAACCCTAAATTGGTGTAAAGTGCAATTTACCCAATTTGAGGGGTGCAACTTGTAAAACACATCATCTAAAATATCTTTTATGACTCTTTGCATCATTTAGAAGAGAAATGATGAAAAGGTCACTTCATTTGAATAATCATATAATAAAGAACACCTTTGTGATTAAATAATCAAGGTGTATGTATAATAGCCCTTTTATGTGTATACTTTAGTGATGGGTTGATCCTCTTTGCCTTCAATTCTTGACCTTATAAGGAGTTTGTCCTTAGAAATAAGATGTGGGGACGTGCAAGGAAGAAAGGAAGGACTTAGATGAGAAATGAGGAAAGCATATGTTCTTATGTTGAAATTTCACCTAAGTATATATACTACTTCTCTCACTTAGCAAGGGAACGATCCTCTTCTTTTCATTTCTTTCCCCTTGCTCAAAACCGATCAAGGCTAAGCTCTGGAGCAGAGAAGGATGACCAAGGGTCCTAGGTAAGTTTGGATCATCCCTTTTGCTTGAATTCATGGAGGAAACTCGTTTTCAAGGTTGAATTCATGGCTAGCTCACCTAGCTCTATCTTTCTAGCCATTCCTTTCCAACTTTTCCTTGGAGAATTCACCTTGGCCGACCTGTGGAGCTCAAAGACGCCATTAAATCTTGGATCTTGGAAGCTTGGAGCTCAAGGAACAACCTTTAGGCGGGTTTTATAACTCTAAACCTATGCTTTGTTATATACATCTTTTCTATGCTTTTAGTTGGTAGTTCTTCTTCTTCCCTTGCTTCCTTGCAAGCAAATCCGTAAGGAACTGTTTCTGTTCTTGAGCTAGAAGATGAGGGCGTTATTTCCTATGCTTATCCACAGTTTTCCACTTTACCATACGACCTCAACCAATTGCCCATACGGTTTACAAAACCGTTTGGTGGGAAACGGTTTCAAGGTCGTATGAAGACATACGGTCTCAAGACCGTATGGCCACGTTGACCAAGCATGGACCGTATGGGAATCCTGTTCAAAATTATGTAGGTTAATCACCCACAAAATTTGAGAGGTTAACTCCAAAGGGATCGTGAGATATAAGCAAATCAATTAGAAAATCCAATTGAATTTTGTTCTGATTTTCAATCTACTTAATTTTCCCTTTTTGGGAAAACGGTCTCAAGACCGTATAATATGGTTGACTAAGCGTTGACCGTATGATATTACTGTTCATAATGATGTTAATTAATGACTCACCAAATTTGATGGACTAATTCCAAACGAGTTAAGAGTTGATGGTTGATTACTAGGGCAAACCCTAATTGAAATCAGTGCTGAAATCACAATGAGCTAATTTGAGTTTTTTGGGTTGATTAGCCCAAACGGTCTCAAGACCGTTTGGGGAATCATCCAAACGGTCTCAAGACCGTTTGGGAATCACCCAAGACCGTTTAGAGGTCTGGGGTCAAGTATAGTTGACCAATTGAAGGTCCAAAGGTACCAAATCATATTGCAATTAAGTATTGATGTGATGATTAACTCAATAGATCAAACCTTGATGAATTTTTCACTAGAGTCCAAAGGATGGATGGGAAAACGGTCTCAAGACCGTTTGGAACTCATCCAAACGGTCTCAAGACCGTTTGGTGACAACCCAAGACCGTTTTGAGGTCTAGGGTTAAGGTAATTTGATCAATTGAGGGCCCAATTACATTGGGTTATTGAAATAATCAAATTGCTGATTTGTGACTTAATTAAGGTTCAACCCCTATCAAATCAATCTAGATTTTGATGAATTCTTGGGCAAACAGTCTCAAGACCGTTTGGAGGATATCCAAACGATCCCAAGACCGTTTGGGCCAAGTTTGAGCCCAATTGGAGGTCAATTGATGGGTTCAACTTCGATTTGATTCACATTGTTGAGTGTTGATGGTTGAACGTTTATAGACCTTAATTGAACCAATTCCAACCCTAATTGGATATCAATTGAGGGTCAATTGAGTGACCAATTGGTTAAGGCTAACCCTAATTGTCTCAATTGATAAGTGGTTAGCAAGCTTGAGACCAATTGAAGGCTTCAACATAGGAAACCCTAATTGAGTCTACCCTTTGAATCACCTTGGAGGTCCATACGATCTTGAGCTTTTGAGGTCATTCGACCTCAAAACCGTATGAGTTCATTCGACCTCAAGACCGTATGAGGGCTTTCGACCTCAAGACCATATGAGGTCATTCGACCTCAAGACCGAATGAGTCCATTCGATCTCAAGACCGAATGAGACCATTCGACCTCAAGACCGAATGAGACCATTCGACCTCAAGACCGAATGAGACCATTCGACCTCAAGACCGAATGAGACCATTCGACCTCAAAACCGAATGAGGGCATTCGATCTCAAGACCGAATGAGGGCATTCGATCTCAAAACCGTATGAGGGCATTCAACCTCAAGATCAAATGAGGGTATACGACCTCAAGATCGAATGAGGGTATACGACCTCAAGATCGAATGAGGGCATACGACCTCAAGATCGTATGAAGGTTGAAGGTGTGAAACCTATTGAAGACTTTTGAGGATAAGTATGCCTAATGCCTTGAAGGCTTAGATGGTTTGATGGTTGTTCAACCTAAACCGTAATAATACCAAGAGACATTAAGGGTCAAATGGTTAGTAAATTAACCCATGATGATGATCAATGTGTACTTTACCATAATGCTCTTAAAAGGTTCAATTGAGTGAAACCTTGTTCTAATCAAACCCTAATCACTCAATAGTGGTGATTTGGTTTATGTTAATCAAAGTGGTCTTAGCCCAACCTGATTTAGAGTGGTGTTATCACCATCTGCTGGTATGAGGAGAAAGAAAGTATCATAGGAGAGAGAAAGTATTCTTTTATGGTGGAAAGTCAAGTAATTACCTTCAATACACATGAATGTGCATGATTAGGGTATGATCCACCTATGTGAGATCATGGAAACCCTAATTATGATATATGATGAATCTTAAAGCTAATCTGAGAGCATCAATGATGATGTTCCTCATACATGACAATGTTATGAGTTCAACTCACCATAATGTGAATAGTAAACCCTAATTCAAGGGTGATGACATGTAATGTGAATAGTAAACCCTAATTCAAGGGTGATGACATGTAATGTGAATTATAAACCCTAATTCAAGGGTGATGACATGCAATATGGGTAGTAAACCCTGATTGATGGGAATCAGAGAACTTAGCTCTTATGATAAGAGTGGAAAGTGTATTTCTTGTTTTGAATTACCTTTATCAGTTGAATTAACCATGCATGTTCTGATATGAAGATGATCATATCCAGGTATGGATGATGATACTATATTCATTAAAAGCATGTTGTCTGCTTTATGAATAGTGATATATCCTGGTGCCTTGATAGTGGCATCTTATGAGATTGATGGGCTGTGAGAGCCATGAGTAATATCAAGGTCATGCTTAACAGATGACTTGTGATGAGAGAATTGAGAAAATGGTAATTGATGTAAGTTAGACTTGTTACATTTAGTATCCTTCCTTCTTAACTGCTATGCTAATGTTTAAATGTTCAAGAACATGTATGTTATCTGATAAGTGATAACTTATGAGTTTGATAGGTTGAATGAGTCATGAGTAATATGTGCTGATGATTATCAAAGGTCATATTATTTAGATGACCAGATAAAATAAGATGTTCTTGGTAATAAATGTTATAATTAGTCCAGGGGTTGGACTCTCACTTTCTGGATTCTTAGTTATAAGATGTTTAGGGATTGATATCCCTATGTTAAATTATGAAATGTGATCCTAATATAGAGTGTCACTCTGAGAAATTCTATTACAAGACAATCCTATGAAAGGCTTAACTGCAGACTTAGGGTGATGAATGTAAATAACCCTTGTGTCACTTGAGTATGGTTAAGTATGATTTCATGTGTACTAATCATACAGTTATGTTGTGGTTTTGGAATCCTAACACCTTGTAGAAAAGGGTATGGCTACAGGCCATGATATCCCTTATTATAATGCCAGGTGATGGATATATGATCTAAGCCTGAAGAGAGCCAGTGTGGTGATGATGGATTTATAATAAATAAATGTTATACATGTCTTTTGTTTTTCTAAAAGGAAAGAGATATGTGGGTTGTTTTAGAGATGCCTTGCTTCCAGTAGGAGGTATAGATTACAATCTGTGAAACATTGTTCTAACTACTCTTAAAATATATATGACTTCTTTGTGTATTGTTATTTCTCTTATTTTGTAATAATCATGTTTCTGGTGAAGAGTTATAACTCCCGCTAGGACAATTTTTAAAATTGTCTCACCCCATAGATTTCAATTGTTTTTAGGTGGTCGTCAAGGACGAAGGGACCAATCTCCAGGTGACCAGTATCAGCAGCAGTAGTACCTGGAGCAACAGTAAATCCCAGGTGGAGATTCAGACTGCTGAGTTATATAGATAGATAGTCAGTCCTATGCGTCCTCTGTACTCTCAGGTCTTGGAGTCTTTTGGTCTGAGATTTTGGTTATGAGTTCTTGAGATTTTGTATCATGTTGTATATAATTACTCAAGAAGTAATTATCTGAGATGTAAATAGTTTATCTCCTTTTATGAAGGAAGTTTTATGGTTTCAATGTTTTATCTCAAAAAGTTTTAATTTCCGCTGATTTTTGGTATTCCGCTGCTAATCGAATTGCTTCCGCTAAGTTTAAATCGTGTTTATATCGTGGTTTGGAGATCAGAGCCCACAATTAAGTGGTATCAGAGCTCTAGGTTCGCTGAGTCTACAGAGACATAGGACTTAGGATGTCGAGTCTATCCTTAGTGTTCCTTCCTTATCTAATAGAACCTTCTGCTCCTCAGGAGGAGAAGATATATAAGGATGTCTGACCCACATGAAGAGTACGTGGCGGAAAGTAGCGTTGCTGCACCACAGGGAGGTGCAAGGCACCCAGAAATGGAGCAACCCTTACCTGAGCAACCCAGGGAGCCACCGCAGTTTGACCCAACTGAGATAGAAAACCCAGCTGTCCATGCATTATTTGATAAGTTTCTGACAGCCATAACACACATAGCAGATAGGGTGCCACCATCTGCACCTAGGGTACCAGCCCATCAGGAAGGTTATGGAGCTGGCAAGACTTTCGAGAGACTTCGCCAGGTGGGAGCCATAGACTATGCTGGTACATCTGACCCAGCAGATGCTGATCTATGGTTGACAGAGCTGGAAAAGGCTTTCACGATCTTTGATATTCCTGAAGCTGAAAAGGTAAAACATGCGGTATACCTCCTAAAAGGGAGTGTTGGTAATTAGTGGATGATAGAGGAGGATAAGAGACCAGGTGAAGAAATAGGATGGGAGGTTTTCCGATGAGAATTCATCAATAGATACTTCCCTAAGACGTATCTAGATGAGAAGATCTTTCAATTTGAGAAAATCACACAAGGACACATGAACGTTAGCGAGTATGAAGCTAAGTTCATGGAGTTACTACGGTTTTGTCCACAAATGGCAGTTACCGATGAAGAAAGAATTCGACGTTTTGAAAAGGGCTTGAACTCTGAACTAGCCACTCCTATGTCTGCTCTAGAGAATAGAGAAAGGTTTGCCACCTTCGTGGAGTCAGTAAGAAGGATAGAGAGGTCAGAAACCATGAAACAACAGACAAGTAGTAAGAAGATGTACACCCAGCCTCAAGAACAAGGGCCTGAAAGTTTTAAGAAACCAAGATTTTCTACACCATCAGCTTTGTCAAGATTTCCTACCCAGACACAATGGATGTCAAGTGGAAGTAGGTATCATAGTAGTATTCGGAGAGGACCCTCCGACATAGCATCAGCGTCGGTAACTGGATCGTATAGACACTTTGCACCCAGGATCTATTACCTATGTAGATAGCCGGGACACCTGGCAAGGAATTGTCCAGACAGGAATACAATAATGACTCAGCCCAAAGGACAGAGTCTGCAAGGCTCACAAGGGAGGCTCTATAATATTAGAGGACGTGGACAAACGTCCCATACAGGTCAGATGACATAAGTTTTGTTTTAATATTACATATCAGGATTCTATGTGTAGAAGATATGTAAACTTTGCTACTTTTGAATTCCTTGTCTAAGTCCCTGGAGAACACAAGGGAGATAAGAACTTGTATCTTACTTAGTATTCTTTAAAACAATTTATAATCTCCCTTAACTGTGTATGAAAAGGATGAAATATAGATGTGATACCTGAAGAATAATCTTGTATGGTAAATTCTGTGTGTATAATGATATGAAGAATGAGAAATATGATGATAAGAAAAATACATACTACCTAATCTCAATGCTCATATACCCTGGCCAGGTATATGGTTATTGTAGATAAGGCAAGTATGAAACTCCTAGATTGTTATCTTTTGATTACTCTGATCAGGTAATTATTCTAAAACAATCTAGAGAGTATAAGAAAAAAAATTAAAGGAGAAAAGCTAAGTGAATATGCTTAGTGAATATACTTAGTGAATATGCTCAGTGAATATACTTAGTGAATACTTAATGAATATGCTCAGTGAATATACTCAGTGACTACTTAGTGAATATACTCAGTGAATACTTAGTGAATATGCTCAGTGAATATACTCAGTGAATACTTAGTGAATATGCTCAGTGAATATACTTAGTGAATACTTAGTGAATATGCTCAGTGAATATACTCAGTGAATACTTAGTGAATATGCTCAGTGAATATACTCAGTGAATACTTAGTGAATATGCTTAGTGAATATACTCGGTGAATACTTAGTGAATATGCTCAGTGAATATACTCAGTGAATATACTCAGTGAATACTTAGTGAATATGCTCAGTGAATATACTCAGTGAATATGCTCAGTGAATATACTCAGTGAATACTTAGTGAATATGCTCAGTGAATATACTCAGTGAATACTTAGTGAATATGCTTAGTGAATATACTCAGTGAATACTTAGTGAATATACTCAGTGAATATACTCAGTGAATATACTCAGTGAATACTTAGTGAATATGCTCAGTGAATATACTCAGTGAATACTTAGTGAATATGCTCAGTGAATAGACTCAATTAATAATTAGTGAATAAACTTAGTGAGTATACTCAGTGAATACTTAGTGAACATACTCAGTGAATACTTAGTGAACAAACTTAGTGAATATACTTGGTGAATTTCCTCAGTAACTACTTAGTAAGCCTTTCTCAATGAACTCCTTCAGTGAAGCCCTTGAGACAGTATACAGAGTAAATTATCAGTGTTAAGGTATGTATATTTCTTCTGTTGGTAAGAATTCTTGAGTGATATGAGAAGAATGTTCTTTTATGCTTTCTCCTTTCAAAAAGTATGGACACATTATGTTAGGGGTTTATGCTTTACACAAGCATAAACAGTGATAAGGGATAATTAATGAAAGGGACTTTGTGTGAATTACAGACCCATAATATCATCATAATGACTAATATGTTCTTCCTTTCCCTGGGATTTCGAGGACGAAATCCTTGTTAGGGGTCTATAATTTGTAACATCCCTGACCTGGGTTATAACCTAACCCTAGAAGTTTTGCCTAAATATGTAATTAAACACTTGTAATTATCTTTTAGCAGGTAATAAAAGCCCCTAAGGAACATATGTTTCCATTCCTGTCCCCTAGGAACAATGTTGTAGTATTGTTTTGCAATACAGGGATCTATGTGCAAATTACTCAGTTAAGGGATTAACTTGCAAATTGCACATGTTGAGATGTTTCTCTGATTTTGAGACATCATGAGGATGTTTATGATAAAATTTGAGGGATTTCCCAAGCTTGAGCACCATGGTGCAGCTGTGGAAGCAACCCCTGTACTTGAAAACCCTAAATTGGTGTAAAGTGCAATTTACCCAATTTGAGGGGTGCAACTTGTAAAAAACATCATCTAAAATATCTTTTATGACTCTTGGCATCATTTAGAAGAGAAATGATGAAAATTTCACTTCATTTGAATAATCATATAATAAAGAACACCTTTGTGATTAAATAATCAAGGTGTATGTATAATAGCCCTTTTATGTGTATACTTTAGTGATGGGTTGATCCTCTTTGCCTTCAATTCTTGACCTTAGAAGGAGTTTGTCCTTAGAAATAAGATGTGGGGACGTGCAAGGAAGAAAGCAAGGACTTAGATGAGAAATGAGGAAAGCATATGTTCTTATGTTGAAATTTCACCTAAGTATATATACTACTTCTCTCACTTAGCAAGGGAACGATCCTCTTCTTTTCATTTCTTTCCCCTTGCTCAAAACCGACCAAGGCTAAGCTCTGGAGTAGAGAAGGATGACCAAGGGTCCTAGGTAAGCTTGGATCATCCCTTTTGCTTGAATTCATGGAGGAAACTCGTTTTCAAGGTTGAATTCATGGCTAGCTCACCTAGCTCTATCTATCTAGCCATTCCTTTCCAACTTTTCCTTGGAGAATTCACCTTGGCCGACCTGTGGAGCTCAAAGACGCCATTAAATCTTGGATCTTGGAATCTTGGAGCTCAAGGAACAACCTTTAGGCGGGTTTTATAACTCTAAACTTATGCTTTGTTATATACATCTTTTCTATGCTTTTAGTTGCTAGTTCTTCTTCTTCCCTTGCTTCCTTGCAAGCGAATCCATGAGGAACTATTTCTGTTCTCGAGCTAGAAGATGAGGGTGTTATTTCCTATGCTTATCCACAGTTTTCCACTTTACCATACGACCTCAACCAATTTCCCATACGGTTTACAAAACCGTTTGGTGGGCAAACGGTTTCAAGGTCGTATGAAGACATACGGTCTCAAGACCGTATGGCCGCGTTGACCAAGCGTGGACCGTATGGGAATCCTGTTCAAAATTATGTAGGTTAATCACCCACAAAATTTGAGAGGTTAACTCCAACGGGATCGTGAGATATAAGCAAATCAATTAGCAAATCCAATTGAATTTAGTTCTGATTTTCAATCAGCTTAATTTGCCCTTTTTGGGCAAACGGTCTCAAGACCATATAAGATGGTTGACTAAGCATTGACCGTATGATATTACTGTTCATAATGATGTTAGTTAATGACTCACCAAATTTGATGGACTAATTCCAAACGAGTTAAGAGTTGATGGTTGATTACTAGGGCAAACCCTAATTGAAATCAGTGCTGAAATCACAATGAGCTAATTTGAGTTTTTTGGGTTGATTAGCCCAAACGGTCTCAAGACCATTTCGGGAATCATCCAAACGGTCTCAAGACCGTTTGGGGATCACCCAAGACCGTTTAGAGGTCTGGGGTCAAGTATAGTTGACCAATTGAAGGTCCAAAGGTACCAAATCATATTGCAATTAAGTATTGATGTGATGATTAACTCAATAGATCAAACCTTGATGAATTTTTCACTAGAGTCCAAAGGATGGATGGGCAAACGGTCTCAAGACCGTTTGGAACTCATCCAAACGGTCTCAAGACCATTTGGTGACAACCCAAGACCGCTTGGAGGTCTAGGGTTAAGGTAATTTGATCAATTGAGGGCCCAATTACATTGGGTTATTGAAATAATCAAATTGCTGATTTGTGACTTAATTAAGGTTCAACCCCTAACAAATCAATCTAGATTTTGATGAATTCTTGGGCAAACGGTCTCAAGACCGTTTAGAGGATATCCAAATGATCCCAAGACCGTTTGGGCCAAGTTTGAGCCCAATTGGAGGTCAATTGATGGGTTCAACTTCGATTTGATTCACATTGTTGAGTGTTGATGGTTGAACGTTTATAGACCTTAATTGAACCAATTCCAACCCTAATTGGATATCAATTGAGGGTCAATTGAGTGACAAATTGGATAAGGCTAACCCTAATTGTCTCAATTGATAAGTGGTTAGCAAGCTTGAGACCAATTGAAGGCTTCAACATAGGAAACCCTAATTGAGTCTACCCTTTGAATAACCTTGGAGGTCCATACGATCTTGAGCTTTTGAGGTCATTCGACCTCAAGACCGTATGAGGTCATTCGACCTCAAGACCGTATGAGGGCTTTCGACCTCAAGACCGTATGAGTTCATTTGACCTCAAGACCGAATGAGTCCATTCGATCTCAAGACCGAATGAGACCATTCGACCCTCAAGACCGAATGAGACCATTCGACCTCAAGACCGAATGAGACCATTTGACCTCAAGACCGAATGAGACCATTCCACCTCAAGACCGAATGAGACCATTCGACCTCAAAACCGAATGAGGGCATTCGATCTCAAGACCGAATGAGGGCATTCGATCTCAAAACCGTATGAGGGCATTCTACCTCAAGATCGAATGAGGGTATACGACCTCAAGATCGATTGAGGGTATACGACCTCAAGATCAAATGAGGGCATACGACCTCAAGATCGTATGAAGGTTGAAGGTGTGAAACCTATTGAAGACTTTTGAGGATAAGTCTACCTAATGCCTTGAAGGCTTAGATGGTTTGATGGTTGTTCAACCTAAACCGTAATAATACCAAGAGACATTAAGGGTCAAATGGTTAGTAAATTGACCCATGATGATGATCAACGTGTAATTTACCATAATGCTCTTAAAAGGTTCAATTGAGTGAAACCTTGTTCTAATCAAACCTGAATCACTCAACAGTGGTGATTTGGTTTATGTTAATCAAAGTGGTCTTAGCCCAACCTGATTTAGAGTGGTGTTATCACCATCTGCTGGTATGAGGAGAAAGAAAGTATCATAGGAGAGAGAATGTATTCTTTTATGGTGGAAAGTCAAGTAATTACCTTCAATACACATGAATGTGCATGATTAGGGTATGATCCACCTATGTGAGATCATGGAAACCCTAATTATGATATATGATGAATCGTAAATCTAATCTGAGAGCATCAATGATGATGTTCCTCATACATGACAATGTTATGAGTTCAACTCACCATAATGTGAATAGTAAACCCTAATTCAAGGGTGATGACATGTAATGTGAATAGTAAACCCTAATTCAAGGGTGATGACATGTAATGTGAATAGTAAACCCTAATTCAAGGGTGATGACATGCAATATGGGTAGTAAACCCTGATTGATGGGAATCAGAGAACTTAGCTCTTATGATAAGAGTGGAAAGTGTATTTCTTGTTTTGAATTACCTTTATCAGTTGAATTAACCATGCAGGTTCTGATATGAAGATGATCATATCCAGGTATGGATGATGATACTATATTCATTAAAAGCATGTTGTCCGCTTTATGAATAGTGATATATCCTGGTGCCTTGATAGTGGCATCTTATGAGATTGATGGGCTGTGAGAGCCATGAGTAACATCAAGGTCATGCTTAACATATGACTTGTGATGAGAGAATTGAGAAAATGGTAATTAATGTAAGTTAGACTTTTTACATTTAGTATCCTTCCTTCTTAACTGCTATGTTAATGTTTAAATGTTCAAGAACATGTATGTTATATGATAAGTGATAACTTATGAGTTTGATAGGTTGAAT